>JAWPHD010007992.1:0-120893 GCA_037043455.1 Cyrtodaria siliqua | reverse complement strand
TAGCACTTGTGGCCCGACCCGATTGCATTGTACTTGTACATATATGGCATTAAAATATGTTTAAATCAATTTGTACATCAAACCATTTGATAGAAGGCGTAAAATATAATCGTATCTGGTAGAAGCCGGCTATTAATGTGAAATGTAGCATAATAATAGATTTTGATATCTTGGTTGCGATTTACGTTGTTTTAATAGAAAAATAACTATAGTTAGAGGATCACTAGAACTATCACTGAAGGTGATAAATATCCCCGATATTTTTTTGATATTATAATAGCCGATGATGGGCAATATCAAGAATAATAAATGTTTAAAATATCTGTTAATGTCTTCATGTGAAGGAAATTCTAAGTAAAAACAAAGGTCCATAATTCTGTAAAAAGAATTGCAGAATCGAAAATCCATTAATGCAGAGACATATCATATCATCACGTGTAAACGGTATTTCAGGTGTAAAAACATTCCATGACAAGTTTTGAAATGTAAGCCATATGAAGTTCATTATGGAGTAAACAGTCCTAAGTCAAATAAAGGGCCATAATTCTGCAATAAATTAGGCATCAACAATGTGTGATGTAGAGGGACAATTGATAATCAGTCGCTATTAGTAATGAAGTTTGGGAACAATCAATTCAAAAATGTTTGAGAAAAAATGTGTTAACATGTCATTATACAATATTAGAGTGGACAATTCTAAGTCAAACAAAGGGCCATAATTCTGTAATAAATTAGGCAATCACTGATGGGTGAATGTAGAGGGACATAAGGTCATCAGTTATGTGTACATGAAGTTTTGGAACAATCAATTCGAAAATGTTTGAGAAAAAATGTATTAACAGGTCATTATACAATATCAGAGTGGACAATTCTGAGTCAAGCAAAGGGCCATACTTCTGAAATAAATTAGGCAATCAATGATGGATGACGTACAGGGACAAACGGTCATTAGTTGTTATGTGTACATGACGTTTGGGAACAATCAATTCGAAAAAATTGTTAACATGTCATTATACAATATTAAAGTGGAAAATTCTAAGTCAAACAAAGGGCCATAATTCTGTAATAAATTAGGCAATCACTGATGGGTGAATGTAGAGGGACATAAGGTCATCCGTTTTTATGAGTATATGAAGTTTGGGAACAATCCATTCAAAAGTGTTGGAGATATGCCAGTATAAAGAGAAAGTGTTACGCGACGCGATGTGACGCGACGCGAAAGAAATGTGTTACGTGACGGGACACGACAGACAACTTGATTTCTATATAGCCCCCACTTGACTCTGTGAAAGCGGGAGTATAATTGCGTATAAGGAGTTTTTGGAGTTATATGATACATAGAATCTCACATTCAAGTCCATTTAATATTAATTTATTAGTCATATCGCATCATATCATTTTATCCAATAGGAAGTGTCGGCCTGGGGAAGTCGTATAATGGCGGCTAGTAAATAATTCTCGTTTCGTTTTGTAAAAAAAGGCATTTTCTCAAATTTAAAGTGCCATGTTTGGTTTATATTACATTGTTGATATATTTGTTACATTTTTTCAAGCATTGTCGTGTTAAAATTGTGAATTTTTGCTTATATGGAAATGAGTCAATGTGTATGAATACAATATTTTGGCATTTCAGTGTTTATGTTTTCAAAGTGAGCATTCATTCGTGAGACAAGTTTTTTTCTTAGAAGATACATATCCCCACTTTTCTGTGGATCTTTTGGCAGCATATGTGCCATTTGTGATGAAAATGTACGTTATTCTTTTTTGAATTGGTCCTAGATATGAATGACAACATTTCATTTAAATTTTATTTCATACACAACTCAATGCAAAAATCAATGGGCGTGTTACACCTCCTACTAATTCTACGATCGCCGAAAGAGGGAGCACCTTTTATCTTCGACTTCACTTGAAAGCTCGATTGAGGGAGATAACTATCGTGCTTATTAATGAATCCAAATACTGAGAAAACTACAGTTGCAAAGTTGATAGATTTAATCATTATTATTCTAAATGCGTGTACAGCTGATACAAGTAGATGTTTAAGTCGAACAAGAAATAGAACATTCACAGAGAGCATTCAAAATAAACAGCACTTGCAATGGTAAATTGAAGCAAGGAATGTGACAAGACAAACACAGATGGGTTGACATTGGGGATACCGCTTTGCAACCGTTAGCGACAAAAGGGTCGCTGATGTAATATAAACCAGGTTCTGGGACACAAAAACTCTCACTCTTACCCCATTACATCCCAATTAAAAGGGACAGTGTAAATAAAGAAATACACAAGTCGCATCTGTTGTAAGGATCAATGCAACAAACAATACATGGACATGAACACATCACAATAAATGCAGTGCGAATGGCTCAGTTATCTGCATGTCGATCATACATTATGTCCATTAGTCTAATTGTTAAGAGTTCCATACAATTTAAACCGTATATACTGGATGTATGCTATTTCCCAAAACTTGACATTGGGAATACCGCTTTGCAACCGTTAGCGACAAAAGGGTCGCTGATGTATAAACCAGGTTTTGGAACACAAAAAACCCCACTCTTACCCATTTCATCCCAATTAAAAGGGAGAAATACACAAGTTGCATCTGTTGTAAGGATCAATGCAACAAACAATACATGGACATGAACACATCACAATAAATGCAGTGCGAATGGCTCAGTTATCTGCATGTCGATCATACATTATGTCCATTAGTCTAATTGTTAAGAGTTCCATACAATTTAAACCGTATATACTTGATGTATGCTATTTCCCTAAACTTATACAATCTACAATCTCCACGTGTCATAATAAAAGCATTACTCCAATTTGATTTGTCAATTGCTAGTGATCCGTTGCCCTTACCATGACAGAATTCTACAACTAGCTTTCTAACTACCTTGAAGTGTTCTACCTCTCCCAAAAAATTATTATCGACTTTTTTTATTTGTTCATCAAATCGTTTTACGGCAAACTCATACAATAATAAATCAAGATACAGGTATTCTTTTAACTTTTCGCTGTCTTCTGCTGTAAAGCGACGTATTTCTTTTCCTGCGACTAGTTTATTCAAATAAAGTATATCTTTAAGCGTCCACCCAAGAATTCTCCTCATGTACACTAATGATTCGTCCATCCTTTCATTAATAATTATCAAATCAAATTCTCTACCAATCTTGCTTAGGTAGAGATAGATTTCTTCCAGAGGATTTGAACTATTCTTCCCACTTTTCGAAAATAACTTCGAAGGAAACCCAAATTCAAATGCCATACGATTATTTAACCATTCATGACCTTTGTCATTTTTCGATAGCTGGTTTGCTAATTCGGATAAACTGATATTGGTGTGCAAATTTAAAAATTGTATATGAGATTCCACTCGTGTTACCGGCTCTCGGACGATTCCGATGTATGCCGAATCAGCCGGTAGATATTTTTCGAATTGTGTCCGATTGTATACTACGTGACAACATATCATTTCGTAATGGCGGCCAGGTGGCGGTGGTACAATATTATTATCGTTCAATGAGTTATTAAAGCTAATTACATTCGGAAATGGATTTTCTGCTAGTGTTTGATCATCGTGAGCGAGTACGAACGTCAAGTTCCGAGAATATCCAAAACGCAGAATATGTTTTGAACAGTTGAGCTTCCCGTTTTGTGAACTTTTAGAAAAACAGCGTGAAGTTTTTCTTTCGATTTTATGAATACATCCACCTGTTTAGCTTTGTTCTTAGCTGCATATCTGGCTGTGTCTGAAGTACGTTGTGCTGCTTGCATTGGCGGTATGTTCTCTTTACTACTTAGATATTGCATGTAATCGGTAATAACTCCAGAGTGGTGAATAACTTGTAAGATAAGTACAATGGTGCATGCAGATGAGCCGAAGATCCTGAAATCAGATAGATGCGATATAAAAGGAAGATTCTTAAATTATAAACGTGATTTACAAACTTCGTAAGATACTTGGTCATGATCACTGTCATAAATATTTATTAAACTTGTTAAAATGTTTATCAGCATATAGTATGACCCTGTCATTTTGCAACGCACTGCACTGCATGTTTAGTTTAAACATATTTCGTTTACATCGATTGTGAAACAAATTCTGGCTTGCAACTTATTTTACGACTTTCATAGATAAAAAAACAACAGTAGGTTAAGTGTCAGATTTGGTGCACCCTAGAACCTGTTTAAACCCCAGCGATCTTTTTTGCCACTGACCGTTCCAAGACGGTAGCCCTATTGTCAACCCTTTTTGTGTTTGTGACGTCATATGCCTTTATTCCTTATTAACATTGCCATTCATGTTTGTACTTTTTGCGTGTTTTTGAGTTTACTGTGTACTGTGAAAGCTGCATTTCCTGTTCGACTTTTATACTTATTTGTTATAGTAATCACTCTTTCTAAAATGATCAGCATGACATGATGGTTATCCGAGTCGAACATTATTTTGATTCAATGTTAAACATGGCTGTCAGTGGCCATCTTTGTTTACATAGAGTTATATAATGAAAACTTGTAGCGACTACTCCTCTGAAACTACTTGACGGATTTTCATGAAACTTCACAGGAATGTTGCTCTTGATGTCTAATTGATCCTAGCAAAATTTCAGGTCGGCCGGAAATTCAAGATGGCCACCACGGCTAAAAATAGATTTTCAAAAAACCAGTTTGTAGCGACTACTTCCTGAAATCAAAATCAATCAGTAGAGCTTCAAGGTCATTGACCTCTTGTTATTTTAATCATTATTATTTTTTTTTTTTATTTATTTATTTATTATTTTTTTTTATTATTATTATTTATTTTTTTTATTTTTTATTTTTTTTTATTTTTATTTTTTAATTATTATTATTTTTTTCATTTTTTTTTTTTGAAATTATTCCATTTTTTTCAGATTTTTTTTTTTTTATCTCTATGTTGGACCAGAAATAAATGCTATATTTTGCCTCGTTAATACGGTATGGCCTTCATTTTTCATCTAATCTTTACAAACTTTACCAGATTCTTTAGTTATGGCCCTTGATTTAGTCAAAAAGCTGTTTTTTGCCTGAAACTTTCAAAAAAACGTAAATGGCAGTCACTCGCTTCATTGATGTTATAAGAGCCATGTTAGCCAGTAGAGCGTCCACAGGCCCTCTTGGGCCTCTTGTTAATCTATGAGATGAAACTCTTAGTTTTGTAATTGATTGACAAAATTTGTACACACTTATATTTTCTAAATATGGCTGAATTTGAAAAATTGCAATACTATTGTAGAAAACAGCTCTGCTTGAGCTCTGCAACCTATGATTCCAATTTTGAATAAAATGATCATTAAGTCTTTGTTTATGTGACAGTGTGTTGTGTGTTTGCGAGATTTAGCAACATTTAGAAACAAATCCTATTTAATTTGAACAGGAGAATGAATGTGTGGAGTGAGCGGATAAATTTGCTCTGATCATATTCAGATTTTCAGTAAAAAACATCTTTTAATATGCAATATTTTTGGTGCATTTAAAGCGTCGTTTCAAGAGTGTTCCATGAAAGGAATGTATTGGAAGTAAAAATGAATTTATTTAGTGAAAATTGACATTATTGGACAACATAGTATTTTCCTTTGTTCGCGTTATGTGAAAATCCCGTGCGCTGAGTGAGCTCCATTGTTGACATTCTACGCGGACTACACAAACTGTGTTTGTTTGTATACAAAGTGTTTGTTGTACACAAACGTCCATGGAGTAACCATGGACAAAGTCGTGAACATGACAAGTGATATGCTGGAAAGCATCAACACAGAACCTTCTGGTAAGAAACAATCTTCTTCCATTAAGCATAAACCTGATGAGGAAAATGGTACGCCTTTAAAACGCCAGAATTCATTACCAGACATCAGTAAATTTGGTAAAAAGGGTAAGAAAGGCTCATCATTTGCACATACATTTGTAGAAGAAACGTTTTTTACTAACGTTACACCCATTTTAACCAAAATATCGGGTCCCGTCGTGAAATCAGCTATGGATGTTGCTATTGCCGCTTTCAACGAGTCCGTCGTAAAACCGCTTGTGGAAACGAACAATAAACTGATGGAAACCATCAATGCTCAAGATGAACAATTGAAGCAGCAAAATGTCGTCATTGGAGAAGTCCAAAGCCATCAATGAATGTGAACACCAGTTCATTGCGCAATAAACATTACGACCTACAACTTGAACTGAATGATCTCCAGCAATATGGTCGCAGAAATTCCATTCGATTTAACAACCTCGCTGTACCAACCGGTCAAACTGAAGCTAATATAACCACCTACGTCGTTGATTACATTAATAATTCAATATTGAAGGACAGTTCTATCACGACCGACGATGTCGAACGTTGCCATCCTGTAGGCAGAGCAAAAACAATTAATTGTAAAATTTACGAGATACCGTGTCAGAAACGCCGTTTTTATGTCGAAAAAAATCTCAAAAACAATCCAAATAGAGTCTTCATCACAGAGCATCTGACGCCATTTAATCATGAACTTGTTAGATATTTGATAAATGCTAAGACAAGAAAGGAAATTAATGCTTTCTGGACAAGAGACGGAAATATTTTCGCGAAGAAGGCCGAGGCAGATAAACCAGTACGTCTTCGCACACAGGATCAAATCAGTTTCTTTGTTGAGTCTGACTAAATAGAATGTGATATCAGTTCCAACGAACTTCACGCTGTTTCAATTGTTTTCTAAACTGTCTTATGACATACTTATCATGTAAATGAAGTATGTTTTGTTTATTCCTCTTCTTTTTTCCCCCCACAATCTAACTAACTTTGTTGTTGTATAATGACGTGTTTTTTTTTTTTTTTTTTTTTTTTGTTGAGACCAATATATATCTATTTCGCCGTCACGTGATTAAGTGCCTTACATTTTACAATATTGCGGAAAATCCAAATGCTATTTTTAGATCAAAACTGTCACTGCTATATGTCTATTTTAAAATCGGCACTCTTTATATATAGCTAAACTTGCTTGACCAGTTTTTTACAGTTCTTTTGTTGTTGTTGTTCAAACTAAAGTTTATACATATGTGACTGTATATTGATATATTTTTTCTTTTCTTTTTACGATAATATTAGTATATACAATTAATGGTATTGATGGTATTATTAGTAATATATAATAACGTTTATAACTATTTAAATGATGAAGATGCAAGCATTAGGTGTATGGTGATGATTATGATGATTTTACAGACACATTGATGAGTATGATGATGAGTATAATGCTTTGTTGATACCATGGTGATGGTGATGAAGATGATGTAACGATGCTGATCGTGGTATATTGCGATGGTGATTATGACAATTATGTTGATGTAGTGGTGGTTATGTTGATGAAATGTGGTTATGTTGATGTAATGATGATTATGTTGATGTAGTGATGTTTAGTTTGATGTAATGGTGATTATGTTGATGACAATGGCGATGATTATGATGATATTAGTTTACTGCAATGATGATTATGATATTTTGTTTACGAAATTAATAATTATGGTGATAATTTTGATTAGGTTGATGGTGATGAATTGATGATTATGATGATGCGGATGATTAGATTATGTTAATGTGATGATGTTGATGATGATCATTAGGATTATGTTAATGCAAAGATGGTTAAAATAATACAGTGATGAATATGATGGTAATGTTGATGCAATGATGATAATGGTGATGATTATGTTTTTTACTATTTTTATTATTATTAATGTTGATGCAATCGATGATAACGGTGATATTCAAATGAAAATGAAAGTGATATTAATATGTTGATGATTTGATAGATGTCAGCGAAATGATGTTGTTGATTGTGATGATAATCATGTTGACAGACTGAAAATTGTGTTTATGTGATGATGATTATGTAATGAAAAATATTTTGATGAGAAATATTTTGATGGGAAAATGATTGTGTTGATGTAATGATGATTATGATGATGAAAATGATAATGATGTTAATGTGGTGATGACTGGATTGATGTGATGATAATGGTATTGCCAATTAGGTGACGATACTATTAATGATTATGATGATTTTTATTGTTTCGTAGTTATGGATGATGACTATGTTTATATGTTTTGATGACGATAATGACATGACGTCTTTATATTAGTTAAATGTCACATTATCAAGTATTTAGTGAATGCACTAACTTAACTTCAGTTATCTGATTTTCTTTATGATCTTCGCTCGTTTCGAGTTCGATAAGTAGTATGAACTTGTTTGTATTACATGTTGTTGTTTTTTACGATACTCTATATCTCTATTATTTTCCCTTTCCTTGTAGATGCACATTTCCTTGCTCGGTTTGTTGACTCAGGCATCTTGGTTGTACTAGTTTGGCCGCCCTCCATATACATGTGTTACATGTTGAGAGTGTCTTTTTTGCCCAATGGGTAACGATATAATGTGTTGGAGGGTGGCTATTGGCCTCTTTCATTGTATCTGTAGTGGCATTCCCAAGAAAATGACATTTATAACGACACCGTTAAACTGTTTTGTTTATATACTATCATGTTTAACTAAATGTTTGCGTATTACGTTAAAAAATGTCACGGAGTATTTAAAATTGAGTATTTTAAATTTAGAATTTGCACTAGTTGCTTTATCATTAATCATTACTTCTGGAGATGTAGAACTAAATCCAGGTCCATCAATGTCAGCTGATACATGTACTAGCTTAACTTTATTTCGTCTTAATATTAGAAGCATTCGAAATAAACTTGAATTTATTAACGATAATTATACTGACTGGGATATGTTGTGTTTTACCGAGACACATCTTACACATGAAATAACTGACGATTTCTTACTTATTGACAATTTTGTTACTACTTATAGGAAAGACAGCACTGCTCATTCTGGAGGTATTTTATTGTATGTTTCGTCAAATATAATATCCAACAGAGTATATGAACTCGAACATATTTTACCAGAATCTATATGGATTGAAATTAAAGATCGTAACGAAACCATACTTATATGCACTGTGTATCGTAGACCTAATAGTAATGTAGACTTCTGGAACAGATTTAATTTAAGTATTGAGTAATCGTTAGAAAGAGCATAAAGTATAATTATAGTTGGAGATGTAAATGAGGACCAGTTAAATTTGAATAATCACCAACTGAGAGATATAATGTTGATTAATAATCTCACCAATGTAATTACCGAGTCACTGACAATTCTTTAACATTAATTGATCCAGTAGTTATGTCAGATTCTGTTAAAGCACATGACTTTGGTATTATTATAACACTTCGGGATGTTACTGACCATTTCGGTACATACATTTGTTTTAATTTTAATATTACATCATCATTCACAAGACAAGTTTGGAATTATAAAAATGGTGATTTTATCAAATTAAACAGACTCATAGAAGATACTGATTGGTCCTTTCTTCATAATAATGATTTAGAAGTTGCGAGCAATGATTTTACGAGTAAGTTTATGGAATTAATTCAAATATGCATACCCTCTAAACAAGTAACTATACGACCGAATGATAAACCTTGGCATGATTCTGAGATTCGTCGAACTTCAAGACAACGTGACCGAAAAAGACGTATCGCAATTAAATCTCGTTCTAATTCGGATTGGATATCATACAAACGTCTCAGAAATAAAGTTAATAATTTAAAAAAATATGCAAAAGAACGTTTTTTCAATAATATAGAAAGTACATTAATCGAAACCAGTTCAAACAATCCTCGTCAATATTGGACATTTTTAAAACGCCTTACTAAGTCAAATAAACATTCTGAAACTATACCCCCATTAAAAACTACATAATCGAACGAGAAATAATATATTCTGTATCTGAGGTTGATAAAGCAAACTGTTTAAATGATTTTTTTGTTTCAATTGCCTCAATCGATGTAACGAACGCAGTTTTACCAAATTTGTTACAAAAACAGATGCCTGTTTAGACAATATTTCTGTTACCCAATCAGAAATTATGGATATTTTAAAAATATTAGACGTCAACAAAGATTTACCTTTAGATATTAGAAATTCAGGCTCATTAAACATATTCAAAGGTTCAGCTTATGCGAATAATGTTTACTAATTCAAATGTTCCTAGTTTTTACTTTTCTGGTGTACGTTTTTTTCTGTTATGCATGCTAGGATAAGAAATTCATGTAGTAATCTCAATAATGATCTTTTTCAAAAGCATTTACGCGAATCGCCTCAATGCATTTGCGGTCAGGGTAATGAAGATGCAAACCATTTCTTCTTTGAATGTATGCAATTCAATGTTGAAAGGCTCGAACTATTCCAGTGGAGTGCGTGGTCCAATGGTAGAGCGCCGAACTCCAGATCGAGAGGACGTGGGTTCGAGTCTCGCCGAGGCCACGTTATTTATCCTTGAGCAAGATAATTAATCCACATTGCTTAGTAATGGTTCTACCCAGGAAGCCATCGAGAGTGATTAATCTAAGTTGCAATAACTTGTTTCGCAATCGATGTAAAATAAATATGTTTAAACTAATCTTCCAGTCATCACGTTCGTTTCATCCTTTAAGCTCAAATACATTATTGTTTGGAAGGTTAGATCTTACAACACAAGAACATGGTTTGATTTTTAATTCTGTTCAAAACTTTATTAGAGATAGTCATCGATTTACTTAGGTTTGCCATTACATTGTATCTGTCTAATCAACCCGAGCAAAGTAACATGTGTTGCATTATTCTTTCTTCCACTTCTACTCTTTCTTTCTTTTTTTTTCTATTTTATTATTATCTTAACATGTTCTACTACATATCATGTTGTAGTTAATCCAGTTTATTGATACGTGTTAATAGCAATTGCCATTCATTATATTTGTTAAAACTACATTGTAGGGAAGGGCCGTAACTAATGTGGGTAGCACTTGTGGCCCGACCCGATTGCATTGTACTTGTACATATATGGCAATAAAATATGTTTAAATCAATTTGTACATCAAACCATTTGATAGAAGGCGTAAAATATAATCGTATCTGGTAGAAGCCGGCTATTAATGTGAAATGTTGCATAATAATAGATTTTGATATCTTGGTTGCGATTTACGTTGTTTTAATAGAAAAATAACTATAGTTAGAGGATAACTAGAACTATCACTGAAGGTGATAAATATCCCCGATTTGTTTTTGTTTTTTGATATAGCCGATGATGGGCAACATCAAGAATAATAAATGTTTAAAATATCTGTTAATGTCTTCATGTGAAGGAAATTCTAAGTAAAACAAAGGTCCATAATTCTGTAAAAAGAATTGCAGAATCGAAAATCCATTAATGCAGAGACATATCATATCATCACGTGTAAACGGTATGTCAGGTGTAAAAACATTCCATGACAAGTTTTGAAATGTAAGCCATATGAAGTTCATTATGGAGTGAACAGTCCTAAGTCAAATAAAAGGGCCATAATTCTGCAATAAATTAGGCATCAACAATGTGTGATGTAGAGGGACAATTGATAATCAGTCGCTATTAGTAATGAAGTTTGGGAACAATCAATTCAAAAATGTTTGAGAAAAAATGTGTTAACATGTCATTATACAATATTAGAGTGGACAATTCTAAGTCAAACAAAGGGCCATAATTCTGTAATAAATTAGGCAATCACTGATGGGTGAATGTAGAGGGACATAAGGTCATCAGTTATGTGTACATGAAGTTTTGGAACAATCAATTCGAAAATGTTTGAGAAAAAATGTATTAACAGGTCATTATACAATATTAGAGTGGACAATTCTGAGTCAAGCAAAGGGCCATACTTCTGAAATAAATTAGGCAATCAATGATGGATGACGTACAGGGACAAACGGCCATTAGTTGTTATGTGTACATGACGTTTGGGAACAATCAATTCGAAAAAATTGTTAACAGGTCATTATACAATATTAAAGTGGAAAATTCTAAGTCAAACAAAGGGCCATAATTCTGTAATAAATTAGGCAATCACTGATGGGTGAATGTAGAGGGACATAAGGTCATCCGTTTTTATGAGTATATGAAGTTTGGGAACAATCCATTCAAAAGTGTTGGAGATATGCCAGTATAAAGAGAAAGTGTTACGCGACGCGATGTGACTCGACGCGAAAGAAATGTGTTACGTGACGGGACACGACAGACAACTTTATTTCTATATAGCCCCCACTTGACTCTGTGAAAGCGGGAGTATAATTGCGTATAAGGAGTTTTTGGAGTTATATGATACATAGAATCTCACATTCAAGTCCATTTAATATTAATTTATTAGTCATATCGCATCATATCATTTTATCCAATAGGAAGTGTCGGCCTGGGGAAGTCGTGTAATGGCGGCTAGTAAATAATTCTCGTTTCGTTTTGTAAAAAAAGGCATTTTCTCAAATTTAAAGTGCCATGTTTGGTTTATATTACATTGTTGATATATTTGTTACATTTTTTCAAGCATTGTCATGTTAAAATTGTGAATTTTTGCTTATATGGAAATGAGTCAATGTGTATGAATACAATATTTTGGCATTTCAGTGTTTATGTTTTCAAAGTGAGCATTCATTCGTGAGACAAGTTTTTTTCTTAGAAGATACATATCCCCACTTTTCTGTGGATCTTTTGGCAGCATATGTGCCATTTGTGCTGAAAATGTACGTTATTCATTTTTGAATTGGTCCTAGATATGAATGACAACATTTCATTTAAATTTTATTTCATACACAACTCAATGCAAAAATCAATGGGCGTGTTACACCTCCTACTAATTCTACGATCGCCGAAAGAGGGAGCACCTTTTATCTTAACTATCGTGCTTATTAATGAATCCAAATACTGAGAAAACTACAGTTGATAGATTTAATCATTATTATTCTAAATGCGTGTACAGCTGATACAAGTAGATGTTTGTCGAACAAGAAATAGAACATTCACAGAGAGCATTCAAAACAAACAGCACTTGCAATGGTAAATTGAAGCAAGGAATGTGACAAGACAAACACAGATGGGTTGACATTGGGGATACCGCTTTGCAACCGTTAGCGACAAAAGGGTCGCTGATGTAATATAAACCAGGTTCTGGGACACAAAAACTCTCACTCTTACCCCATTACATCCCAATTAAAAGGGACAGTGTAAATAAAGAAATACACAAGTCGCATCTGTTGTAAGGATCAATGCAACAAACAATACATGGACATGAACACATCACAATAAATGCAGTGCGAATGGCTCAGTTATCTGCATGTCGATCATACATTATGTCCATTAGTCTAATTGTTAAGAGTTCCATACAATTTAAACCGTATATACTGGATGTATGCTATTTCCCAAAACTTGACATTGGGAATACCGCTTTGCAACCGTTAGCGACAAAAGGGTCGCTGATGTATAAACCAGGTTTTGGAACACAAAAAACCCCACTCTTACCCATTTCATCCCAATTAAAAGGGAGAAATACACAAGTTGCATCTGTTGTGAGGAACAATGCAACAAACAATACATTATATGGATATGAACACATCACAATAAATGCAATGCGAATGGCTCAGTCATCTGCATGTCGATCACACATTATGTCCATTAGTCTAATTGTTAAGAGTTCCATACAATTTAAACCGTAGATACTGGATGTATTTTCTTTCCCTAAACTTATACAATCTACAATCTCCACGTGTCATAATAAAAGCATTACTCCAATTTGATTTGTCAATTGCTAGTGATCCGTTGCCCTTACCATGACAGAATTCTACAACTAGCTTTCTAACTACCTTGAAGTGTTCTACCTCTCCCAAAAAATTATTATCGACTTTTTTTATTTGTTCATCAAATCGTTTTACGGCAAACTCATACAATAATAAATCAAGATACAGGTATTCTTTTAACTTTTCGCTGTCTTCTGCTGTAAAGCGACGTGGTTCTTTTCCTGCGACTAGTTTATCCAAATGCAGTATATCTTTAAGCGTCCACCCAAGAATTCTCCTCATGTACACTAATGATTCGTCCATCCTTTCATTAATAATTATCAAATCAAATTCTCTATCAATCTTGCTTAGGTAGAGATAGATTTCTTCCAGAGGATTTGAACTATTCTTCCCACTTTTCGAAAATAACTTCGAAGGAAACCCAAATTCAAATGCCATACGATTATTTAACCATTCATGACCTTTGTCATTTTTCGATAGCTGGTTTGCTAATTCGGATAAACTGATTTTGGTGTGCAAATTTAAAAAGTGTATATGAGATTCCACTCGTGTTACCGGCTCTCGGACGCTTCCGATGTATGCCGAATCAGCCGGTAGATATTTTTCGAATTGTGTCCGATTGTATACTACGTGACAACATATCATTTCGTAATGGCGGCCAGGTGGCGGTAGTACAATATTATTATCGTTCAATGAGTTACTAAAGCTAATTACATTCGGAAATGGATTTTCTGCTAGTGTTTGATCATCGTGAGCGAGTACGAACGTCAAGTTCCGAGAATCTCCAAAACGCAGAAATATGTTTTGAACAGTTGAGCTTCCCGTTTTGTGAACTTTTAGAAAAACAGCGTGACGTTTTTCTTTCGATTTTATGAATACATCCACCTGTTTGGCTTTGTTCTTAGCTGCATATCTGGCTGTGTCTGAAGTACGTTGTGCTGCTTGCATTGGCGGTATGTTCTCTTTACTACTTAGATATTGCATGTAATCGGTAATAACTCCAGAGTGGTGAATAACTTGTAAGATAAGTACAATGGTGCATGCAGATGAGCCGAAGATCCTGAAATCAGATAGATGCGATATAAAAGGAAGATTCTTAAATTATAAACGTGATTTACAAACTTCGTAAGATACTTGGTCATGATCACTGTCATAAATATTTATTAAACTTGTTAAAATGTTTATCAGCATATAGTATGACCCTATCATTTTGCAACGAACTGCACTGCATGTTTAGTTTAAACATATTTCGTTTACATCGATTGTGAAACAAATTCTAGCTTGCAACTTATTTTACGACTTTCATAGAAATAAAAACAACAGTAGGTTAAGTGTCAGGTTTGGTGCACCCTAGAACCTGTTTAAACCCCAGCGACCTTTTTTGCCACTGACCGTTCCAAGACGGTAGCCCTATTGTCAACCCTTTTTGTGTTTGTGACGTCATATGCCTTTATTCCTTATTAACATTGCCATTCATGTTTGTACTTTTTGCGTGTTTTTGAGTTTACTGTGTGCTGTGAAAGCTGCATTTCCTGTTCGACTTTTATACTTATTTTTATAGTAATCACTCTTAATGGCTTCCTGTGTAGAACCAGTACTAACCAATGTTGATTAATTGAATTGAATGTTGTTTACCGGCCCATCAACACAGTACCGGTTATTTATAGCCGCCTCAGAGAGAGGGGATACATAGAAATCCGGGAACCGTGCCCTACTCTTATTATCGAATAGATTCCTATGGTTCTTTAACGTGCTCGGAGGATAGACCGATGCACGGGACCGCCCGGTTTACGTCCCCATCCGATGGACGAGGCTAAGGGCAAGCGTCTTGCGCAATAACAAACCGACTAATGTTGATTAATTATCCTACTCAAGGATAAATAGCATGGGCACGGTGAGAATCCATCCCATGATCTTTCGATCTGGAATCCGACGCTGTACCAATGGACCACGCGCTCCACTGCGTGTTTAGTGGATGACCCATTTACAGTATAACACTCTGTTTTCTTTTGTTTTGATTGTGCGATGACCGGACAGACTGTGGACACTATGTCTTGTCGCCTCGTATGTGCGGTAATGCTTTATTCTCGTGTTTCTCTGACTTCTGCCAAGACAATGAGTACTTGTTTTGTGGCTTTCTAAGCTTTTTTATATTCAGATGTACATGATTATATAAAGTTTATTTAACTGCTGGGATCGATTATAGCGAAATATTTCACGAGATGGTAGACGTGTGGTTCTTTTCATGAACGAGCGTTTGAGAGTGAGTGAAAAAACAAAACACGCCTACCATCGAGTGAAGGATTTCCCTATAATCAAACACAGCAGTTAACTAATCTATTTATTACATTTTAAATCAGTTTATACATGATTTTAACCGAAATTATTCGCGGTATTGAACGTTATCGGCGGATCACGTCGACGTCAGCACCACTGTATTGACGCCATAACTCAGCGTCACAGTTAGTTATTTGTGTATTCGGAGTTAGTTAATAATATTTAAGATTATGAATATTCTTTCACTGAGAAATCTCAGTCTTTCACCGATGAAAATGTAATAAAGGTGTTTCATACTTGAAGTACCTATTAATGCAGTCTAGTTGTTAGTAGATACAGACAGGCGGGTTCTTTATTTACACTTCTCGTTGTATTTGGATGACAATAAGAGTGAGGTTTGATTTACTCTAGAACCTGGTTTAACCCCCATAGTGGTCGTTTTTGCAGCTGTCCGTTCCAAGACGGTATCCCTATTATCAACCCTTTTTATTTTATGATATGCAAAGTAATACTCTATTTTATCAGTGAAATAAAAGTGTTATTCCACACTGAGGAATATAGAGTTTTATTTGACAGTACCTACCGGGACTACTTTTGTTGTTCTACCATAGTTTCCCTAAAAATATGTTTGTAAAATCATAAAATAAAACTTTTTTATTTCTGTTTTGTGGTGAATAACATATTTTATTTGAGAAAACTTTTATATTTTCACGCATTCGATGAAATAATATATGTTATTCACTCCAAAACAACAAATATCCTCTATGTATTTGTGATGTCCTATACCTTGCCTTTTATATATCCTTCAAATTGAATTGTTTGTTTCTGTGTGTGTTTTGTCCTTGAATGCTTCATATTCTATTCGACGTTTACATCTTTCTTAGAACGTGTCAGTGACATACAAACAAACGAATTCAAGTCATACCGTTTGCATTTTCATTCTACATGTAGACGCTTTTTATATTTAAGAAATAGAACATCATTTACGGTGAATTATCTTGTAATATATCACGGTTTGGAGTTCAATTGGAAACAATAATTTCACGAGCCCGAACGATACAGTGATATCTCTCGCATTGCCTTGCTTATTCTCCAAACATTGCAAACGTTACAGTGATATATCGTTGAATATAACGAGATATTTTAAACTAGGCTAAATAGTGCGGGTGTATTAGAATTATTAATAATGCATGTATAACGTTGATAAACAAACAAGTATTGTATATTCAAAGTGAATTGTAATATTCGCATTTATTGTCTACTTTCATATTGTCCCGTTTAGCATTGAGCTAAGTGTGCAATATTCTACGATATTGCACACATTGATATTGCACCGGAACTTTTTCTCGTGCTTGCTAAGAGCCGCGAAATAGAAATAAGGAACTACTTTCAAATAAAATAACGGAATCCTTGCTATAGTGTCAACAAAAAAATACGGGTTTTTTTCCAGCCTTTTATGGCAGAAATTGATAAAATTATTGAAATGGTCACTCACCCACTGTTTTAAACGTTATCGAATGGTAAACAAACTTTAGAAAATCGCTTGATGTTTTAAATGACGTCATCCGACGTCGACGTCGTTTTCGCGCAAAATAATCACCCACACTCCACACCAATCGTGAAAACTCGGCCAATCCCGTCATTCCTCGGGATCCCGCCTCGTGTGTATCACGGCGCTTCGGTATGTTCAAAATCTTAACATTCTGTAAGCCGGAAGGCAACGGCACAGAAAATAGTGCACTGTTGCTAAGCAGTTGCTAAATAAACAATATGGCCGCTTGCCACACGTGTTGATGTATGATTTGCGTTGCATGTTTGTTATTTACAATACAGATCACTGCTTTCACGTAAATAAACTATAGATGGAGCAATCGGCTAAATGACATTGCAAAATGTTGAAGATAACTTTGATTTTAAATGCAAATTCGTTTTGGCGGGAATCTGACGCGCGTCACGCTAGTATGACGTAACCAATATAGAAACCTGCGTATTACATTCGAGTCATGCTGCGAAGCAGTGTACGAGATGTTGCGAATGGTTCTACCGTCGACCGGTTACTTCGGACTCAGTTGCTTCAAATAGATATATAGCTGAAGTAGGCCTATGCTTTCTCTGTGTGGAGTCCTTTCGCCCAAGGTGACGGGTAGTTTCGCTGTGACACATCGGTTGTTTCGCTGATAATCGAAACGATTATAAGTCCATCATAAAGCATAGTGGAACATGACTCGCCAAAAGTAGCCCCGGAGTTGTTTTTGTTTTTAATCTTTACTTACTTACTTTTATTCTATTAACACGTCTATGTCAGATAGACGCTTACTTGAAATAATTCAATTTTTGACGATGATAACAACCCCAATGGCAATAATTAAGATAAGGACGTATCTATTTACAACTTCAGTCATATTTGAATTGGCACATTTTCTCGCTAACTATGAATGATAATACTTCCTGATAAACAGTACTCACTATGGTGTCAGTAAAATGTGCATTGAATGTATTAATTTGGTAAGAAATATACTAAGAATGACCCGAGGACCATTTTCCTCATTTTTGATAATATGTCTATTCAAATTATAAAGGTCTAGTAACATGCACCAATGCAATCGTGAACGCTCGGCCAATCCCGTCATTCTTCGGGATCTCGCCTCGTGTGTATCACGGCGCTTCGGTATGTTCAAAATCTTAACATTCTGTTAGCCGTAAGGCAACGGCACAGAAAATAGTGCACTGTTGCTAAGCTGTTGCTACATAAACATTATGGCCGCTTGCCACACGTGTTGATGTATGAATTGGGTTGCATGTTTGTTATTTACAATACAGATGAAGGTTTTATCACTACTTTCACGTAAATAAACTATAGATGGAGCAATCGGCTAAATAATATTGCAAAATATTATAGATAACTTTAATTTTGAATGCAAATTCGTTTTGGCGGGAATCTGACGCGCGTCACGCTAGTATGACGTAACCAATATGGAAACCTGCGTAATACATTCGAGTCATGCTGCGAAGCAGTGTACGAGATGTTGCGAATGACTCCACACAAGATCACACTGAATGACAAGATAGGAATTCCATCAAAAGCTATAAAAATAACACAAATACAATGAAAAGTAATAGTCATACAATTACATTGATCGAAAACAATATGAAAATATACAATAAAAAGGTTATTGAATTTGTATGGCTAAATATTACATTGAACTCGTTGTTTTGGCGCAGAACGACTCGCAAGCTCATCGTCCTTCGCCAAAACACTCGTTCCAAGTAATATTTAGCCATACAAATTCAATAACCTATATTATGATACTGCATATGTACCTGCTTTGCCTTGCTTATTCTCCAAACGTTGCCTTGCTTATTCTCCTAACGTTGCAAACGTTACAGTGATATCTTTCGCATTGCCTTGCTTATTCTCCAAACGTTGCAAACGTTGCAGTGATATATCGTTGAATATAACGAGATATTTTAAACTAGGCTATATAGTGCGGGTGTATAAGAATTAATAATAATACATGTACAACGTTGATAAACAAACATGTATTGTATAGCAATATTCGCATTTATGATATTGCATATGTACCTGATATAACATAGTTATACTTACTTTATAAGTTGTGTAAATTTCATCTGAAAAAGAATGAAACGTATTATTACTTTTAGACAGCTATATGTACATGGTATATACTAGTATAAGGTACATTAACATCTGCTAGACACTGAATTTTATTTTAAATATATAGAGATTATGTAACTGCTGGGTTCGATTATAGAGAAATATTTCACGAGATGGTAGGAGTATGTTTTTTTTTCACAGGCGACCCGCGAGAGAGTGAACAAATAAAACACGCCTACCATCAGATGAAGGATCTCACTGCAATCAATTTCAGCAGTTAAATTATATATTTATTACATTTTAAATCAGTTTTTGGCTTTGTTGGAAGTTTTCGGAAAATTAAGTCAACGTCTTCAACACAATGACGTCATGACTTCAGATCACAAATAGCGATTATGCATTTTCTTTCACTTACAAATCCTGATCTTTCGCACATGCATATGTAAGTAAAAAAATCACCATTAATCAGACTCTCATGAGAACACTGAGTACCTCATTGGCAGTTATGGACTGTTGTCAGATATCAGTTTTTATTCTGGTAACAGGTGCATCAACAATTGACGTTGTACGTTTATTTACAACATGACGTCACGCAAACGTCAACTTTATGCACGTGAAAAAAACGCGCGAATAAATTGGACTAATCGCTAGTGGCCGCTTTAATTGGCCTAATCTGCCCAGACCGATATCTGCAAGTAAGACATATGCATGATACGGTCTAGCTGGCCGAGACTACCCATTTTTCCTGAGTAGAACATTTGACAAGTCGAGCTCCCAGTGGGATTCGAAAAATCGTTTAAAAACACATTACTAAAACAAATATATACCTAGCAAAAATAAAAAAACAACCTTTTTCTTTCCCTTATTATATAGACAGCAAAACTGGAAATAATAAATGATGTATATAGAATAATTAGATCGAACACCACGAATATTCCAAAGAAAATACCCCCCCCCCCCCCCACAGCCCCCCCCCACCCCCCCATTTTCGTAAATACACATACAATCTACACACATTACCTCAATTTGTCCAAGACAATATTCTTTATACGTTGCTTTCGAACAAAATCACAGAAAAAACAGAACACCGATTGTGTAGGTAGCAGCTTTGATTATCAAAAAACATCAGATTACCTCCATTTAAGGTTTCCATAGCATCCATGAAAGAGTATTGCTTGGCAAATTTTGAATATGTTTAACGGAATATTTAGTAGTCAGTGAAGTGTGCTTAAAAACCATCAAACATTGTTTAATTAAAGCACTGTTCAAGCTGTCCTACGCCCTCAAAAAGTGGCCTAGGGGAATACCAGCAAAAAAAGGGGGATACTTGTTTTTTGGTGTGTATAGATTAAGAAAAACACATAATCATGTATTTATTGAAAAGAAATGGTCTGTATTATGTAGCTATTAAAACATATATACACGGGGACTGACATTACATAACATTTTACTGCGGACAGACATTGCACAAACTTATATCACCCTTCCTTCTAAATTAACAGTAATACAGTTGCTTTTTGCTGTAATTCACAAAACTGAATACATGTGTATGTTCAACAGAGAACTTAGAGAATCACTTACAGAGCATAGAATACATTTAGATGTAAAACGTTACGTGTAACAAAATGCAATTACATGCTACAAATAAGTTATGACGTACATACGCACTTGAAGATATAGATATAGGGATATTATGTCAGTGCCTTTTACTCTTAAGTTTATAAGGCGAGGCTTAGAAAACGAAGAATGGCGAGGCTCTGAAATATGTTTCTATGTATTTGAATCGACTTAGACTGCTGAATCGGTGCTATTGTCGTTACCTTTACAATCGTTAAGTTTTGGTAATTTCGTTTTCACACCTATGTTTTTAAACTGTGATTTAATTTTTTATTATTTGGTAAATATATATCGATGAAATTTTGTATGAACATCAAACAAAGATGTTATTAAAAGAAAACCATGTTACAATAATTGTTAGTTCTTTCTTATTGTCTCAGATTTTGCAGGAAAACAAAGTGGATACTTTTTATTTTTGCTGAGTATATATAAATTTGTAAGGTTTGTGGAGGATGGCCTCGAACCTCCATATACCAATGACGAGGCAAATAAAGTTTTCTTTCTATGCATAATATTACCATCCTAAAAGAAAGTATAAATATTGTTGTAAAGTAAACTCAGTTTGGGCACTTGTGTAGTCCTCGTTGTCAACAAGAACTCAGTTCGGGTATATAAATGTTTATTGTGTTGTTTTTTTGTTGTGTGTTCTTTTGTTTTGTTTTTCGTTCTTTTCTTAATCACTTAATTATTTGTTAAACATTCATTATAATATTCAAGAACTTTTTATAACAGAATACATCTAAACAAATAATTAGGTAAACTTCTTTGAAATCCATTGATATCTGCGCTTTACTTAACGTTCATTAAAATCCTATGATAATTGTTAAACACGTTGATTTTATGATTATAGCATTGGGCAATAAGCAACAATATGATTGTAGCATTGGGCAATAAGCAATAATATGATTGTAGTATTGGGTAATAAGCAGCAATACGATTATAGCATTGGGCAATAAGCAACAATATGATTGTAGCATTGGGCAATAAGCAACAAGACGATTATAGCATTGGGCAATAAGCAATAATATGATTGTAGTATTGGGCAATAAGCAACAATATGATTGTAGTATTGGGCAATAAGCAACAATAAGATTGTACTATTCGGCGATAAGCAATAATATGATTGTAGTATTGGGCAATAAGCAACAATACGATTATAGCATTGGGCAATAAGCAACACTATGATTGTAGTATTGGGCAATAAGAAACAATATGATTGTAGTAGTGGGCAATAAGCAACAATATGATTGCACTATTGGGCAATAAGCAATAATATGATTGCACTATTGGGCAATAAGCAATAATATGATTGTAGTATTGGGCAATAAGCAATAATATGATTGTAGTAGTGGGCAATAAGCAATACTATAATCAAATACTATGACTAAAGCATTGGGCAATAAGCAATAATATGATTGTAGTATTGGGCAATAAGCAATACTATGATTGTAGTATTGGGCAATAAGCAATAATATGATTGTAGTAGTGGGCAATAAGCAATACTATAATCCAATACTATGATTATAGCATTGGGCAATAAGCAATAAAATGATTGTAGTATTGGGCAATAAGCAATAATATGATTGTAGTATTGGGAAATAAGCAATACTATAATCCAATACTATGATTATAGCATTGTGCAATAAGCAGTAATATGAATATAGTATTGGACAATAAGCAGCAATATGATTGTAGTATTGGGCAATAAGCAATAATATGATTGTAGTAGTGGACAAAAAGCAACAATATGATTGTAGTATTGGGCAATAAGCAGTAATATGAATATAGTATTGGACAATAAGCAATAATATGATTGTAGTAGTGGGCAATAAGCAATTATATGATTGTAGTAGTGGGCAATAAGCAATACTATAATCCAATACTATGATTATAGCATTGGGCAATAAGCAATAATATGATTGTAGTATTGGGCAATAAGCAATAATATGATTGTAGTATTGGGCAATAAGCAATAATATGATTGTAGTATTGGGCAATAAGCAACAATATGATTGTAGTACTGGGCAATAAGCAACAATAAGATTGTACTATTAGGCAATAAGCAATAGTACGATTGTAGTATTGGGCAATAAGCAACAATACGATTATAGCATTGGGCAATAAGCAACAATATGATTGTAGTATTGGGCAATAAGCAATAATATGATTGTAGTATTGGGCAATAAGCAACAATAAGATTGTACTATTGGGCAATAAGCAATAATATGATTGTAGTATTGGGCAATAAGCAACAATACGATTTTAGCATTGGGCAATAAGCAACAATATGATTGTAGTAGTGGGCAATAAGCAACAATATGATTGTACTATTGGGCAATAAGCAATAATATGATTGTAGTATTGGGCAATAAGCAATAATATGATTGTAGTATTGGGCAATAAGCAATAATATGATTGTAGTATTGGGCAATAAGCAGTAATATTAATATAGTATTGGACAATAAGCAGCAATATGATTGTAGTATTGGGCAATAAGCAACAATATGATTGTAGTAGTGGGCAATAAGCAATAATATGATTGTAGTATTGGGCAATAAGCACACTGAACTTGAGAATCAGCGAGAAGAACAATATTCGCAAAAGAGTTTTTACAATACATATTGTAGCTTGAGGAAAATTATGTATGAAACCACCAATTAGTTTACCAATAAAAAACAACATATTAATTTTTTGCTCCAACTTCAAATCCCGCTTGATATAATGTAACTGTGTAATTTTCATAAAACCATTAGTCTATTCTATTATTTTAAGTAATGCAGAGAAGCGCAAAGGACCATTACACAGTCTACAGAAGAATAGCTTTAAGCTGGAAAATGGCCGTACGGGAGAGGTAAGAATCGGGTGTCAGAAGCTAAACATAACACTTTTCATTCATTCAACGGCCACAATTCTGCGGTTTCTGCATGTTTTATACTTGTTCAAGCTTTTATTGATGACCGTGGTAACTTGTTAAAATAGAATATATATGTAAGACGAAAAATTGCTGGGGAGAGTGGGGATGGGGTGGGGGTGCATGGGGCGGACGGGAGTACAACGGACGACCTATGGACGACGGGCAACTGACCGTGGCATAAGTCGTACTAGCCATTTGTCAGTAGAGCTAAACATCATGTTTTAGCCACCCATCCATTTTTTCTCTCGCGTTTTATAAACGTAAACAATTGATTAAAATCTCACAATGTTCAATTCGTGAACAGATTATAATGAATCAAATGAATGGCCAAGACTATTTTTAACTTCTCCCATTTCAAAAACTGCGGAAATGAAACTTCAAGAATTATGATCAAAGAGGGAAAAAAATGAAACACGTTAGAAGTATATTTTAAAAAACTCTGATACATTTATGACAGCCATTCTGAAATGCAGGCTGAATAAAATATACAAAATGTATAATTGGTCACCTGTAGTGTATGGAATTGAAAACGAATGAGATATGAATATTAATTTATAATATATAATATGAAACAAATCAATTAAACAATTTGCTGATTTTTTTTATATTTCAAAACACCTAATAGTTCAAACACAATACGGATTTGAAATTCAACACCCTCAAAACTAAAAGTCGCAATTTGAAAATGGCGTCTTTAATCCACATCAGTGGTAACCTTAATGCTAGTTCCATGATGAAGTTGTTCAGCCAGTTCTTGTACCACATATCTCAGCATATAGAGGGATGTCTTAAGCCTACGATAACCCCTAGCTAGAACCATCCGACACATGCTAGAAACTAACCATGTCGGAGTTCTTACATGAACAACTGTGAAAAACTCGGACCTAAATCCAGCTAAACGCGTATGCGACCTGTAAAAACCTCGCGAGCGAGAACTTCCACCGCAACACAATCTCCGATAAATTGCCGTTAAAGGTGTCACTCTTACACGGAATGCCATTCCACAACGATGCCTCTAGCGCAACACAATCTCCGATAAATTGCCGTCAAAGTGTCACTCTTACACGGAATGCCATTCCACAACGATGCCTCTAGCGCAACACAATCTCCGATAAATTGCCGTAAAAGTGTCACTCTTACACGGAATGCCATTCCACAACTATGCCTCTAGCGCAACACAAATTGCCGTCAAAGGTGTCACTCTTACACGGAATGCCATTCCACAACGATGCCTCTAGCGCAACACAATCTCCAATAATTTGCCGTCAAAGTGTCACTCTTACACGGAATGCCATTCCACAACGATGCCTCTAGCGCAACACAATCTCCGATAAATTGCCGTCAAAGTGTCACTCTTACACGGAATACCATTCCACAACGATGCCTCTAGCGCTACATTATGTCAATGCGAGAGTCTGGTGCCGAGCCGAAATCACTACTTATGGAGTCCACACCAGATATTTTAAACGCCATTTGGTAAGTGTGGCATTGGTTTTGAGGATGTTGAGTTATGTTTAAACTATTAGGATGTTTGCAATAAAATAATGTTCAGCAAATGTGTGAATTGAATAGTTTTATACGATAGATTATAAAAACTTACATTCATGTATCGTTTGTTTTCAAATTATATTGCTTTTGTATATTACTTACTGTTGATTATATTGCATCAAGGATATGTTTAAACTTGTGGTAGTATAAGTCGTAACAAATTAAATAACAACATCTTATTTAATTATATGAAAGCAGGTTTAAAGTCAAAATGATACTGGTAAATAAATCGGGACAGTAATTTCAAAGTTTAATAAACATTTCAAGATTTCCGTGTGTCCCATTAATGCGTCACTGTCTGTGACTCGTATTTTAAGGGTAACAAAGACGCAGCCATTTTGTTTTTATTGCATCCTCACGTCAACCCGAATATATCGATATAAGATCTCTAACGTTCATACTTCTTTATGTTGATTTAATATCCCAAACATACGGTGTCCGGTTGGGGCCAGATACAATGGGCGACAATGCGACGCCCGACAACGCGACATCGCGACATCGCGATTCGACAGTGCGACATTGCGATACGACAACTCGACAATACGATACGCGATCGCGACATTGCGATACGACATCGCGACAATTATGTCGTGATGTCGTATCGCAATGTTGCGATGTCGCAATGTCGCGATGTCGCATTATCGGGTGTCGCATTTTCGCGCACGACAACGCGACATTATGTCGTATTGTCGTAATGTCGCCCACGACAATGCGACATTCTTTCAATTGTCGTAATGTCGCCAACGACGCACGACATCGCGATGCGCGACATTTTGCTTATAATGTCGTCCGTCGCGCACGACATTGTCGCCAACGATGCACGACATCGCGACATTGCGACAATTATGTTATAATGTCGCCCACGACAATGCGACATTCTTTCAATTGTCGTAATGTCGCCAACAACATTGTTGCCAACGACGCACGACATCGCGACGCACGACATTTTGTTAAAATGTCGCGATGTCGCCTTGCCGGAACTTCTTTTTCTTAAAATGTTGCTCCGTCGCCGGCGACGCACGACACTGCGACATTGTATCTGGCCCCAACCGGACACCGTACAAACATTCCATATCAGTATGCACAAACATTATAACTTACGGTGTTCGGTTGGGGCCAGATACAATGTCACAGTGTCGTGGGCGACAATGCGACGCTCGACAATGCGACATCACGTCATTGCGATACGACAATGCGACATTGCGATACGACAACGCGACATTGCAATACGACATCGCGACATTGCGCACGACAATGCGATATTACGACGCATTATCAGCAAAATGTCATGCGACGCCGGCATGATGGTGCGTCGCCGGCGACATCGCGACATTATAACGCGATGTCGTGTGTCACTGGCCCCAACCGGACACCGTAATAACTGTATATTTTAAAGGTAAATATTGGATTATATATGACCGTAGGTTTGTATACAGTTGCTCACATAAATATTTGGTACAAGCTAGGATGGAAATGACATACTATAGGTTATTGCATTTGTATGGCTAAATATTACTTGGAACAACGAATTCCAAGTAATATTTAGCTATACAAATTCAATAACCTTTTTATTGTATACTTTCATATTGTTTTTGATCAATGTTAATTGTATGACTATTACTTTTCATTGTATTTGTGTTATTTTTATAGCTTTTGATGGAATTCCTATCTTGCCATTCAGTTTCATTTTGTGTGGATGATTATTTTGCGCGAAAACGACGTCGACGTCGGATGACGTCATTAAAAACATCAAGCGGTTTTATGAAGTTTGTTTACCATTCGATAACGTTAAAAACAGTGGGTGAGTGACCATTTGAATTATTTTATCAATTTTTGCCATAAAAGGTTGAAAAAAACTCGTATTTTTTTGTTGACACTATAGGAAGGATTCCGTTATTTTTATTTGAAAGAAGTTCCTTATTTCTATTTCGCGGCTCTTAGCAAGCACGAGCAAAAGTTCCCGTGCAATATCAATGCGTGCAATATCGTAGAATATTGCACGCTTAGCTCAATGCAAACTAAACGGGACAATATGAAAGTATACAATAAACCCTGATAAAAGACAAGATAAAGAATGGTAATATAATATAACATAATTATATACACATTTTCGATAAAGCTAGATATGTTTTATTTATTTTTATAAAAACAAATCTAGGGTAAAAATGCAAGCAAAACTAAAACTTATGTTTATCTGGGAGGGCACTACGTCTACTGATTCCGTAAATGATTACGTGTATACAGAATAACAGGAGCATTCAAATGGTACGGTAAGCAGGTATTGGTGATACGTTTCAAAGGTATGAAACCACCAATTAATTGCCCCCCTTGAAATCAATGTCACATTAATGTTTTCAAGTCAAGTATGGATAATACAGCAGCGTAATATATTTACATAGAAAAAGTGCGTTCCATTTGAAAAATCGGCAGAAAATGTTGTGTGATAAGTCTGTAAGAAAGTATTCGTTTGTTTACTAAACAGGTCAAGGGTATAGGAGTTTTCAGGGATAGTTAGTTGCTCACTAAGTTTATGCATAGCTTCGAAAGACGAAATGTTTCTTCAATAATCTATTAATACACCTCGTATAAATACAACAGCAAAATCGATTAGAAAATGGGCTATTTTTCCTATGGAATAAAAGGTGCAGGATTACGTTTTACAAAAGGAACTCCATTCGAAGTTTACATGCAGTTGGTGGTGGTAGACCTTAACTTTTATTCAGTGATTTCCAATGGTGAGTGTCAGCTATTAGCTGGTGACGTGGCAGGAGTGAAATTCAATTTAAAACCTCAGTTATCATTCATCTCCAATTTTCTTTCTATTTGTCCTGCCTTGACCTCCGGCATGATTGGTGTAGTTAATATACATATCTTTAATTGATATTGACTCACCAAAAAAAGTACGAGGCGTAAGACATCTTGATCAGAGCTTTAATTAAACAATGTTTGATGTTTTTAAGTAAACTTAACTGGGTATTAAATATTCCTTTAAACTGTTTCATATTTTGCCAAGCAGTACTCTTTTATGGATGCTATGGAAACCTTAAAGGGAGGTGATTTGATGATTTTCGATAATCAAAAGCTACTATCTATACAATCGGTGTTGTGTACTTCTGTGATCTTTTTCAAAAGCAACGTATAGAGAATATTATTTTGGACAAATTGAGGTAATGTTTGTAATGGAGCTGGAAGTCGATGAGAGTCAGAAAACGGAGGAAAAGCCGATAACAGAACCATTAGTTCATTTCATTGTACTACGAACACTAGTATATGCTAGGTTTAACTTTATAGGTAAATATAGTAGAAAAAGTATATCATTTTCGCAAAATAAGCATTTGAAATGGTGCACTTCTGTACAGATATTTGGTACAATAATTAACAAACATTTTTACATTATTTATACCATTTTGTATGACTTTGTGCGAGAGGATAGATACATTAGCATCCATAGTTCCGATATAAGTAAACATGAAGTGTTTTACGTTTGTATAATGATGAAATATCAGTTCATTCAGATTTTCAATGGCACCTAATTTGCACAAATGCGCGGACAACAAGGAACCTCATTTTTTATCCAATAGGGCACCTACTAAGTAGTTGCTTTTGTCATTGCAATACAAACGATATCAACTGAAATAGAACATGGTTAAAACGTGATTATGCATTAACTAAAGTCATTTATACTATATTTAAGTTATATAAGTTAATTACATCGATTGTGCAAGTAACCAAATTTCGGTGAAGTGTACATTTCAATAATTTTCTTAAAAATTGCCGTTTACAATTAATTTTTTTAAACACCGTTACGTAGCTGCGAAATCTTATATTACGTTTGAACTGATAGAGCGACTTTGTGGTCGATTTCTACAACAGTGACCTTGAGAAAACCGCCCTAAGAACTCAGCTTAAGTCATTGAGAGTCCATCTAAACGGCACGGCCAAGGACATCAACAACTTACGGTACGGAGAGTCGCTAGATTAATATGTGACATGAAGCCAGCGTCTCGTGTTATGTTTTCCGAGATAGTGCTCGTGTTATGTTTTCCGAGATAGTACTCGTGTTATGTTTTCCGAGATAGTGCTCGTGCTATGTTTTCCGAGATAGTGCTCGTGTTATGTTTTCCGAGATAGTGCTCGTGCTATGTTTTCCGAGATAGTGCTCGTGTTATGTTTTCCGAGATAGTGCTCGTGCTATGTTTTCCGAGATAGTTCTCGTGTTATGTTTTCCGAGATAGTGCTCGTGTTATGTTTTCCGAGATAGTGCTCGTGCTATGTTTTCCGAGATAGTGCTCGTGTTATGTTTTCCGAGATAGTGCTCGTGCTATGTTTTCCGAGATAGTTCTCGTGTTATGTTTTCCGAGATAGTGCTCGTGTTATGTTTTCCGAGATAGTGCTCGTGCTATGTTTTCCGAGATAGTGACAGCGCTTAAACTCATTCTAGTGACTCCAGCGACGAACGCCACTAGTGGGCGGTCTTTCTCCGCTCAACGCAGACTGAAGACTCTCCGCACAAGCGTGACACAGGAACGTCGAAACCACCTGATGACTCTTCACGTGCACCGAGATGCAACCGACAACATGAACTTGAGAGAGGTTGCGAATGTGTCAAGAATACGCGAGAATCTATGTTCGAATTATTTGCTCACATGAGCACCAAGTTTTCAAGGGTGAGATATTGTAAACTTGCACAGATTGTATATGGCCATAAGATCTCAAACAAGTTAGATAATGGGCCAGATCGGACCAGTAACACCGGAGTTATGGCCCCTGAATTAGCAAAAAAAATCCAAAAAAAATCTTTCTTTTTGTTCTTTTTTTACTTTTTTTTATTATTATTATTTTTTTTCTATAATTTTTTACTTTTTTCCCCAGATCCCACTGATAATGCCGGAGTTAGAGCCCTGTCATTGTTAAATATTTCCAAAATTTCCTTTGTTTATTATTTTATTATTCAATCTTTATGAAACTTACTTAAACGTCAGAGGTTAAATGAGTCAAAAGTGTTTCTTTAATGCAAAGTTTGTGTAACCGTGTACAGGTAAATGGTGAATAATCGATTCCCAACCGTGCGTCCTCGATAGCTCAGTGGTTAGATCCCTGGTACGGTAAACCAGAGACCCTGGGTTCGATTCCCGGTTGAGGATCGATTTTTTCACCACCTGTTATATTTGGGGGCTCGTCAGGGATCCAGGACCGTGTCTAAGTCTGACAGCCTGCCTGGAGTTAACTCCACTAGAAATTCAGGGACGAATTTCAATCTGGTGCGGGTGTATGTAACGGGTACAGGTAAATGGTGAATAATCGATTCCTGGCCGTATGTCCTCGATAGCTTAGTGGTTAGAGCCCTGGTACGGTAAACCAGAGACCCTGGGTTCGAGTCCCGGTTGAGGAACGATATTTTCACCACCTGTTATATTTGCAATTGAAAGCGGTGTTGCGGGGGTATTAATCACCTTCAGTGATAGCTCTAGTTCATCTTGTTAATACGACAGAGGCCACATTTCTGGAGCAATCTTAACCAAACTTGCACAGATTGTATATGACCATAAGATTTCGGAAAAGTTCGACATTGGGCCAATACTCAGGTGAGCGCTATAGGGCCATCATGACCATCTTGTATTGTTTTTCCAATGGGTCAATACTCAGGTGAGCGCTATAGGGCCATCATGACCATCTTGTGTTGTTTTTCCAATGGGCCAATACTCAGATGAGCGCTATAGGGTCATCATGACCATCTTGTATTGTTTTTCCAATGGGTCAATACTCAGGTGAGCGCTATAGGGCCATCATGACCATCTTGTGTTGTTTTTCCAATGGGTCAATACTCAGGTGAGCGCTATAGGGCCATCATGACCATCTTGTGTTGCTTTTCCAATGGGTCAATACTCAGATGAGAGCTATACGACCATCATGACCATCTTGTGTTGTTTTTCCAATGGGTCAATACTCAGGTGAGCGCTATAGGGTCATCATGACCATCTTGTGTTGTTATTCCAATGGGTCAATACTCAGATGAGAGCTATACGACCATCATGACCATCATGTGTTGTTTTTCCAATGGGTCAATACTCAGGTGAGCGCTAAAGGGCCATCATGACCATCTTGTATTGTTTTTCCATATATCTTTTTGTGTGTGTTTAATCGTCCTTCTTCATAATGAACATTTAAGCTGTGCATCGTACCATTTTATTGTTTTAGGTCTCACAACTCACTTCGATTTTACTGTGTTGGCCATAGGCATTAAAGTCCAATTTTCCATTCTGAATCAAGCATTTACAGTCTAAAAGTAGTTTTTGGGGTAAATACAGTTACTGCTGCTCATAAAAATCCACAAAATCTGGTACATAGCCCAGTTTTTGTTTTTTTAATGTGAGTGGTGCAGTCAAGGTACTCTTTTCGGCTTTCACTAAACAGTTTGCACCTAAATTCATACGCATTTTGAGCACCCACAAATGTGTCACATTTTGCTGTCAGTGTCGTCCAATCGCTGTTCATCCAATCTCACACTATTGTTTTCTCACCTGCAAAAAGAAAATAAAATATCCATGGGCAATTATTAAAATATCTCAAACCGAAGAACACACCCCTACTTTTTATGGTGTAAGAATCATCCTACAGTCACACACATGCAAGGGAGCTAAGTGTGTAGTGAGATATTTAGTACATGTATGACATTGTGACGATTGTGTAATGTATGGAGAAATCAGATTTTTCGTTTATGACATTAATATACATATTAGTACTTGAATACTATTACATATTAGTACTTGAATACTATTACTTTGCGATGATGCAAATAGTATTACTATTATATTATTAATACATTATACATTCTTCTTTTGTATTTCATTTTCTCAAAGTTAAAATGTACGACTAAAGTCCTCAGAATTCGAAAGAATGCGTCATGCACGAAAAAAAACATCTCCGAGGAAAATCCCCCGCACCCACTACCTTCACCGCCCTAATGTTTAACTCCTTTCGTATTTTGGTCGAGTACTGAACAAATTAGGTGCCAATATCCAGAACGATTAGGTGCCTCGATAGAATGCGTAAATTGTAAGATTTTTCAATGCAGCAAGAAGTTTCTATACTTTTCTATTACACGGACCATTAACTATAATAAAGATTAAATGAACTCAAAATGAAATCTAAAAATGTCTATAAACGAATGAAAAAAGCATTTCAAATGATGATCAATACTCGCCTATGAGGCGCCATACGTGACTATATTTGTAAGATAAATATATACGTTGTGTGTAAAATATATATATTGAATACAAACATATATATGATACAGACAAATATATACGTTACTCCAAAATATATATATTGAAAACAAAAATATAGGATTCAGACAAATATATACGTTATTCCGAAATATATATATTGTGTCCAAAAATATATATCATACAAATGTATATATATGTTACTCCTAGAAATATATATTGACAAATATATATTCTGTTTGTAAATATATATAGTAGACGCAAATATATACGTTACTCTGAAAACATGTTTTCCCTAATTTATATATTGTAGACGCAAACAAGATGGTCGTCTCCATTTATGTTCTTTGCAAATTTTCAATAGATCATATCTCCTTTATTTTTCGTCCCATTTTGATAATGTTTCAGCTTTTTTCAAGTTTTTTCAGAGCCCTTTTATATAAATCTTGTTTGAAAAAGTGCACCAACCCCTTTAAAATCGTTGACATCAAAAGGCTGATGGACAAAGAACAACAGACCATTGGTCAGTAGAGCTAAAAACAGCTCAGTTTTGCCATCATCATGGGACATGTGTTTTCTGTCTTTAGTGTTTGACATTTTGCACAAAGAATTCATTTATATTTGTTAGTTGAAGTTGTTAATTTAATACTAATAGAAACTTATGTTGGAGTTTTAAATTCCATTTTGATTATATATTGTTCATTAATATATAAAATATATAAGGAGTATAAATAAGAATACTTTGGTAAGGAAATACTTACTGCCTGAATGTTCTTTTACTACAAAACAATCCTCCTGTAGATTATAACCCAGTACACATGTACTCTTATTCAAAGTCAAACATGTGTATCACTTGGAGATTTAGATAATACCAGAGATGTTATTTATGGCTGTAGCATGCTGGCACAAACTGACCACATAACTGTAAACTGACATCTCATTATTACACTAGTAAATATCACCAGTCTCAGTGGTCCAGAGATATTCAGAAAAAGACTGATAAACATTTTTAGGATTAATTTTACAATTTATTTTGATTCTGATTAAATTAAACTATAACCACTGAGACGACAGCCAGTCTAGTTTGAGTGGTGTTTAACCCCTTTTTAGCACACAACAAGAAAGAACAAGAAAAGTATAACGCATGCGTTATATGTAGACGATTTTTAATAATGGGTTAGTTTGTGGAGACTTTGTTCAAGTCACATACATACCTGTAGTCGTCGATATGGAGATAACAGGAAGGTAAAGTGAAGAATTAAAAAATACTGTATGAATACAGATTAGTTTTTATTTGGCCTTAGGTACACATAATTATACATGTTAAAGGGAACATATTGAACTATTGAATTGGAATTGAATAGGGTATTACGGCGCACCAACACATTAAAGGTTATATGGCGCCAAACAGGAATGAACATGACAGGCTCATCCTCCATTTACATCTAGATAAAATATGGAGAATGGGCCTAGTTAATATTGAACAAGTACAGGGTTTGGTTATATATATTATAAACATAGAAATATAGACATCTTTATTTGAAATTGAATCATTTATAGTTATTATATTGAACATTTCAGAAAATATATTAAGAAATGGCCAAGTTATTGTCACCAGGGTGATCTTGACCATGTGGTTGTGGTTCAATCAATCGGGTCGGGTCATTTAATGGCAAATATCCCTACCGGTCTTGATATTTTATATCAAAATGGTATTACAGGAAAACAAATTCAATATTGCAAAATAGTTTTCTCTATATTTCCCATTAGCTGTTTTTATGCTTATATTTAAATATATGCAAACAGGTTAAAAGTTAAAATGATACTAGATTAGGGTAAAAACTTGGAAAATCAAAAAGAAATTGTAGGTGCACCTATATATTTTATGGGTGTACCTACAATTTTATGGTATACCTTTTACAGGTGCACCTACACTTTTTTATAGGTGCACCTACATCTATAGTTTTCACCCCGATCGTACACCATAAATAATCGCTATATTTCGAAACACTAGTAATACGACTAATATGAAAAAGGCACAGCCTAAATGGGGATTTATCCATGTTGAGTAATAAACTTAAAATTGCAAACTGTTTAATTGAGGATACTGCACTCATCCTCCTTTTACATATAAAACAATATCGAGATTCTCTAGCCTAATAAATTGGTTCCTTTGCATTTTTTATATTATTGTATGTTCTATGTAACTGTAACTAGCCAATACGAAAAAATGTAAAAAAACATTAAAACGTGGATTTTAACACATGCGAGATTCACGTGCATGTGTTCAGTACGGACCATTCGTACAATAATCAATCGAGATGTTGCGAAGGTGCGTGAACGTAGGTGCAATGGTCAGGTTCTCAACGATATCCTAACATACTGTTGTTTTGTTTTATCAAATATACACCTATATCAATAATGCGCCACCGCCCCAACCCCACCCCAACCCCCAACTATCCCCACCCCATCATCACTAAAAATGCTAGATTCTCATCCCCGAGTTCCAACCACAATTTCTTTAAAATGACAGCAGTTTTTGATTAAAACTGATAACAAAAAAATCACACCCTGTCCCAATTTGTTCTCCAATGTGTATGAGATTTTAATAATAATTTTATATCGGCCCGAGTTTCTATACCCGCCCGCACACACACTCTCCTCGACACCCCCATACCCACCCCTCGTCCCCAACCCCACCCCACATTGTTTTAGGCGTGTTTTCTGATCTGATGGTAAATACTGGCTATATAATTTATTATTGTCTGAAAAATCAAATAGTCAAGCTGCTCTGTTCTCCGACAGCTCTTTTTTATATTATAAACTGCGTATTAAATTCGTACTTAGTGATGGGCAAAAGGAATCCAATTCTAATAATATATAAGTTACATGTATTGTCAAAATTATTCTTGGAAATGCTGGAAAATGGAGCCCGTTTAAGATGTCTAGTTATTGGTTTATAGTAATCCAGTCCAGAAGACTCCTTAAATTAATATTTAATAACTTCATATTTAATAATTCCATCAAATAGTTTATAACTTCTTATTATTGCAGTGAAGAGGAAAAAACGAGAAAAAACACACAAAAACTTAAGGACTTGAACTCGGATCTTCTGCATTGAAGTCGGGAGCTGTAACTATTAGGCCACGGCATCAAACGAGAAACGACATAATTAAATAGTATTTATTACTCTGATTCTATGACTCCAGATACTCAGGTAAGACCTAACTAATGTGAATAGAAGTGTCAATAGTGCTTAATAAACTTCAAAGTCAATTGATATTGTCCTATTTAGTCGTATTTATACTGGTCAAATTCAACTTTAGTTTATTATTAAATACTCCCAAATAAATATCGGTTCACTTCAGTTTTTGCAGGAATCCCATCACGTAACTAATCCGGAGTCATTTCATTTGATAATTCTTGATCTTGATCACAGAGACGCAAAAACTTAAGAATTGTCTGCATTTATTAATAAGCAGATCACTGGGACTCGGCTTTAATTAAAGCACTATATACACCACCCAGATGGTGTTAATTTACTTACTTTTCATCTGTTGTTCAAGCAAAGAATAATCGATCAATTTGTTCAATCATGGTATACTACTGTTAATAACAGTCGATCTTTGTGTACATACAGACTATTTAAGACCACTTTCAATCATGAGTATTATCTAGATAAAATACCAAAGAAATTTCGTATTGCACTTACTAAGGTAAGACTGTCTTCGCATCAACTGCGGATTGAAACAGGTCGTTATGGTGTTAACAGAATCGACCATGATCAACGCTACTGTTTAATTTGTAATTCTGGTGATCTAGAAGACGAATACCACTTTATTTGTATATGTCTAGCATACACTGACATTCGAAAGCAATATATTAAATCACGTTACTATGTTAGACCAAGCGTTTTTAAATTTATTGAGCTAATGCAGTCTGTTAGTTTTTCTGTTATCTCAGAACTTTGTAAATTTGTATATCAAGCGACAACTATTCGACAAAACATAGTTAATCGTCATGAAAATGTACTGTAAATCTCACTTAAAGTAAATACTACACCATCTTTAGCACAACTATATGCTTTAACGTTCTTCATGATATTTCAATATGTATATATGTACATACATACACATTGCATTGTTCTATTATTGTTTTTCAATGTACTTAGTACAACCTCACGTTCAATATATGATTGTATATCGTTTTCGTATAAATCATGTTTTGCTCATTGCCTTTATGTCTATGCACATACTTATCATGACTAACTGTTGTATATAATATTATTCATTGTATCACGTAACAAGAAACATTGTAATGTTTACGTTACTTAATAAAGAATCTTGAATCTTGAATCTTGAATCACAATAGTTCTCGTCTAGAAAATCATATCTTATCATTAGGTTTGTACTACAGATTGTAGTTATTATTTTTCCGACCATGATGCGATTGTATAAATGTTTCTTTCTTGCAATTGTACAAATGAACAAAACATTCTTGAATGTTGAAATTACATTGCTGTTACGTATGCGGGCAATAAATGGTAGTATCTACACGATAAACTGATCGATACATCCCTTGGCCAAAAGAGATTTCCCCGCGTCGTCTGTTTCTTAAGTTTAGACTAACAATGTTTATTAATGCTAGTTTCAATTGATATTATATAGTTTTTCATCAGTCAGGTTTAAATTACATATGCGACATTATGGACTATATACGGATACAACTTGAGGTGCGGTGAAACATATTCAGTTGTTTTTCATTGTAATACAGAAAGTATGCCTCTACTTTCGTCCTCATAGGCCTGCATTAGATCAATATTGAATAAATATACATTGTATGTACTAATTTGACAATAAAAACCTCCATTATTGCTGAAAACATCCAAGAAGTGCCAGAGTTTGCACAGAATGCATAGTCATCCGGGCCGTATGTAGCCGGTTACTGTCACCCGCACCAATCTCTACCCAGAGTACACTCGTTCCTCATTTGACTCTGTCAACGTCAAAAGAAGTAGGGCGAACGGTTAGGTCACGTGATATTCAAATAAGTTATGACGAAGTTTATAATAATACCTTTTGGGTGATCTGCAAAGATAAAATATATACCTATATTAAATAATTTCAATTTTTATTTCTATGAGTTTTTAAAGTTATGTTCTGCCATCAAGCTTCTGTTTGAAAGTTTTACATATGCGTTTCGATTGAGAAGACCTAAGTACGTATTATGTTTGTAGTAAAATAGTCCCTATTAAAACTAAATTGTTTTCATGCATTATTTCATATCTTGCGACATCTAATTTGCAGATATTCTGAAAATGATATTTACACAAGAAATAAATTTCAGGCAAACATATTCCAATTTAACAGGTTTACCAAAATCTTGTAATTTAGTAGTTAGCAGAGATATATGTGAGTGCAAGGAACGATAACTCTGCATGGAGATTGTCACCCGCACATATACACCTCAAACGGTGTCACAGTACATTTTGCAAGGAATGGAATGCTACCACTGTTCATAGGATTTTTTCTTGAAATAGACACTCTGAACAGAATTATTTTAATTAATTGAAATGTGTTTGATTGTTTTTCACAACCTTATTATTTGGTCACCAGGGCTGAGATGCACACCATTTTGAATGAACATTTACTGCTGCCAGTATCTAATGTCCCTTTTCAGAATATCACCTGCAGTATTTGAATGCATATTCCCTTCATTGTACTAAATATTGGATACCCTCAAGAAGTCCCAGTAGCTCATTGGATAGAAGTCTTAACTGTAAATCAGAAGGTCGTGTGTTGGAAGTCCATCAGAGGAAGGCAAACTTTTTTCTCTTGTAGAAATCCAAGTACTACCTGTGTTCAGGTACGATATTCACTACTCGACGACTACTCGATAACTATAAGGTAAATGATCTACTAGGTTAAATTCGCCTTGAGATATCGAACATGAAGCTTTCCCACACAGAAGCATGCGATTTAAGTATGGTGTATGCAGCTTTACCGGCCTTACTCATAGTTAAGTATGGTGTATGCAGCTTTAACGGCCTTACTCATAGTTAAGTATGGTGTATGCAGCTTTAACGGCCTTACTAATATATTTAACGAGTTGAGAGAAAAACACAATCTGTTTGCCGATATTTTTATCACTCGGTGTCCAAAAGGCCAAAACACGTCCCTAACAAGATGTTGTAACTATCCTTTCGAATGTAAATCATTAGTTCGATGAAATATTTGACCAGTACCTCTTTTGTTTTGAAGATAAATGCATAACACATAACATTAACTAAGTGCTTGAATGTAAAAACTGTTTGACTAACTTATACGAAAAGGTGTGAACCGTTACTGGTGGAAAAGGTTCCCGCGGTCTTCTTTATTTCAATTATCTGTTTCTAGAATAAGATGTATACAAAGTATACTGTTGAAACAATGCGGTAAACTCGTTTGCGTTAAATACAGTGCGTATGTATTGGTATACGTGCACACGTGTGTACATGTGTACGGTGTTAACATATATTCATACAGATATGCTAATGTGTATGTTTACGTATACACGCATGTTTGTAGCTACCCTAGGAAGTGGACCTATGTAAGAATACTTACCCACGAATTGGGAAAGTACCTCCAACCGGGAAGATTCCTGTTTTGTGATACTGTCGGTAATGCGATCAAATATATATACAAAAAATGATCTGAGAATTTTTATTTTAGGTTATGTATTGTATTTTCACCGTTTTTTCGAGATAGGTAATTAAAGACATTAGTTTTAAATGATGCAAGATTTGTTCGAAAGGTCAGTGTTCGTTGTGATGGACGAACACACGTGTACCGTTTACTGATTGTTTTACAAACTACGGTGTAAGCATTTGCATGCCTCTTTTCTAAGCACCTACGACTTCTCTACACTGTATACTACACTACCACATCATCTTATCAAAGAAAAATTGCTTCAGCTTATTCAGAAGACATTTGCTAGTGAAGGTACAACTTTTCTAGCTTGTAATAATGGCAGGGCTTTCTTTACTTACGCCCCCATTGATAAGTATAATATGTGGATTTGCACTGATGTTTGTACAGCCTTATCTCTTCTTCTGGATAACATCTTTATAGATACGGTAAAACTATTTACCGCCAGGTTGTTGGTATTCCTATGGGTACTAACTGTGCGCCACTTGTTGCAGATTTGTTTTGTACTGCTATGAAAGAGATTTTATGTTGAGTTTGTCACCTGCTAGCCAGGGTGAAATTATTGATGCCTTTAATAATACTTCTCGGTATCTTGATGACATACTCAATATTGATAATCCGTTCTTTGCTCATATGGTTACTAACATTTATCCACCAGAGCTCACGTTGAATAAAGCCAACAGTTCGGATACTGTAGCAGCATTTCTCGATCTTTATCTCTCGATTTCAAATGATTGTATTCATACTAAAATCTATGATAAGAGAGATGATTTCAATTTTAACATCGTTAACCATCCACACCTGGATGGAGATGTACCTCGTGCTACCTTATATGGGGCGTATATCTCCCAGCTCATTCGATTTGCTAGAACGTGTTATGATGTTATAGACTTCAATGATCGCAATCAAGTTATTACAAGTAAACTTCTTCAGCAGGGTTTTCGTTATCACAAACTACGTAGATCTTTCTCTAAATTCTACCGCCGCAACGAGGGCCTGCTGGAAAAGTACAACACCAACCTTAAAACACTTCTGCGACTAGGCATATCACAACCCTCATTTTATGGAAATGTGGTCTATAAACTTCGAAAGTTAAAGGGGACTGACGGGTTGCCTGACCGCTTTACACATTTAATCAGGAAGTTCGTCAGAAAAGGATATAACCCCTTGGTTTTATAGCGCACTGCATGTTTAGGGATTGACCCCTCTAAAGTCAGTCATTACTCTTCGCTTTTCACTTGTGCGATGACTGGACTACCTCTTGGGACTCTATGATTGTACCTACTGAAACCCCAACTAAGGGAGATGGGTGCATGAGCTTTCGTCCCTCGGGTTTTCTGGTCGTACCCTAGATTGGTTTTCTCTTTAGCTGCAACTACTATGGTTGTTCAGTACGATTCTGGATACATCCTGAGATGTTTATTATTTTGTATGTATATCTTTAGTTGGTATCTCTGGATGTGGTCTTTATTGTTAGAGATTTCCTTTTGATGGGATGTAGTTTTGTTTACACTGTCTTGTCTATTTGGGCGCTGAAGACAGGATAATAGCGAGGATTGTGCGCATATAAAATCGATTCAAGCTAACCAGTAGGCCTTATTGCCTACTGATCGTTCCAAGTCGGTAACCCTGTCTTCACCACCCTTTCTGTTGTTTTTTGTCTCTTTCATTGTAGTTTCAAGTCCTTGTTTGCAGTACAGTGCGGACCTACGATGCCATTGCGTTCGGACGCTGTGGTTTCTATAAGACCCTATATATCATTTTACTGTTTCTATCCCCGGCCATAGGTTGAAGGAACGTGTTGGGACTGAAAAAGAAATATGAAAAAAAAATCTGAAGAAAAAAATTATTATTTTTTTTTCTTTTTTTTGTCTACATTTGTACACACACGTCAAAACATATCAAATAAATGAAAAATTGTACATCAAAAACAATCCTACCCAAATTCTAACCCCATGTAAGAGACCATAAACAAGGTCGCTAAGAGCTCGTTGGAGACTTTTCACATCATGTGTTTCCATCCTCGATTACAAATCACACATTCAACATTTTTTCAAATCTACTTGCGAGTTCCATCAAAATATGAACATACTTTTCAAAAATGTTTACTTCAAACCCCAATTCCAACCAGTTTTTTTTGCTACGAACATTGAAAGTTCAAAAAGAGTGAAAGTCACCGAGGTCGGTAGTTTGTAGACAAAAAAAAAAAAAAAAAAGAATTATTTTTCTTCAATTTTTTTTTTCACATTTTTTTTTTCATTTTTTTTTATACGGGTCATACGAAGGACTTCATTAAATAGATAATAGTATCTCCATGGCATGACGTTCAGCATAAAACAATTATGTCGGTCCGGTGTCAGTATAATGTGACTGGACTGGGTGGGGTATCATGCAAGTTTTGATTCGGTGTCAGTATAATGTGACTGGGTGGGGTATCAGGCCATGTGTCTAAGTCGAGGTATTTCTGTGTGGCAGTACTGAAAAGCATTGAGACCACTGCTACAAGTATATACCGTTTTGAGTTGCCTAAACGATTGTTAAAAGCGATTGTTAAAAGCGACGTTAAACCACATGCATACTGATTACCTTAAAGCTACACACGCTATCCTTAAACTAATATTAAAACATCCAAAAGGTCGGTATATAAGCCAGAAATCGATGCGTAAAATATCTTTTTTTTTATCTAGCCTTCGTACATGTGGATCGATAAATATACGTCTTCCGATTATAGTTCTGTTGTACCAGTATTTATGTTTTTAGTATTTACATATTGTATTTACATATTTACATATAGTGTCCACCAACAAAATAATTAGATATCAACATATATCAACTATTAATAGCATTTGAATTGGTTCTCTGTTATATAATTCTTCGTGAAAGGTGGCTAACTGAAATATCGTGTAATATAGCCGTGACGCTTAATCACGCGAAGGTGTACAATGTAGTAACACTATGACGTTTGCTTTAAACCAGTAGAGCGTGTGTGTTTTTATAACATCAATTCTTTATTTGGCACAATCATTATTCAATACATTTCAATACAATGAGAAGAATATGTTGTAAATGAACATGATATGAGTCAAGTATACAACGTACGCATTTGAAATATGCTTTTGATATGCAGTATTATGCCTTAGTATTTTGCTGCTGAAAAAAAAGAATTAAATAGCGTATTAAACTAATGAACAAGATATGAGTATATTTACACTCAAAATACATATCTAAATAGAAGATCCCATTGTTTATCAATATAGTCATATTTAAATTCATGCATAATTAACTATGTGTATTAACTGGCCATAATTAACTATGTGTATTAACTGGCCATAATTAACTATGTGTGTATTAACTGGCCATAATTAACTATGTGTATTAACTGGCCATAATTAACTATGTGTATTAACTGGCCATAAGTTTCTTGAAAGAAACATAAACAACAAAGGAAATAAAAAATTCACGTGATTGTCCATTATATATATCACGAGGTAGCATGCAAATTGTTCAGTAACATATCGAAAAAGAAGATTTATATTTGAATGGTCAGTGCGCATGGCTACAGTAAAGGCCAAAGTAAATAAATGTTTACTTTGTGTGCATCAACAGCAAAAATGAAACAACTGAATGTATTCATTTTTGCGGAAACAGGATTACACACATAAATTAATACAGCAAAATTATTTAGTTATTTTTATTATGTTTTATTGTGTGTGTTTCTTTTTTGTTTGTTTTTTATTTGCAAAGGATATGTTTTAACATACAAGTACCTGTTTAAACAAAATGGATATGCAACATGAGATACATATATAAGTATACATAGTAAACAAGTAAGACTATTAATTATTTACACTTTTTTACGTTTGTCATTTGCTAAATATGTGTACATTCCTAGTTTTTTCAACACGACAGTCTGTTGAGATTTGTTCAACTGTATTATGTGTATACCGGGTTGTATACCTGGTTGCTTAAACCAGTGGAAGAATAAAACTATTCATTTGTATTATTTGTTTTGTATTTTTGCCTTCTAAACCCAACAAGATATGTCAACATTTGTTTGTCATTGCGTGTACCCTACATACATAAATACATTGAAATTATATGTGTTAAACGGTTAGTCTGTTGACTAAATGTTGAATGAATACAGACTTACAATATTTATGTTTTGCCGCAGTTCATATTATGTTAAAGGGACTAGATAAGATCTGGAAGAGTAATTTGATGCCAATCCAAATGTCAAAGACAATGGGCTTCATTTTCACAAGCATTGTCCACATGCATTAAACGAGCCGCATGCTACCTTCGGTTTAATTATTATTGATGAAAGTGTTGTTTTCTGGGAATCTCAACTACTCAACTTCTTTTTGCTGTTATATTATAAATATCAATTTGCATGGGTTTAATATTGCCAGCAGGTGTGCATATTATTAAATAAAAGTGTGGCTAAATCACCAAATAAAGGTGTGTTACAGCCTTAAAGCAACACATGAATTAATATTATTGATTTATACCATAGCCGAGTCGTCGAGTTTTCCAGACCAAACTATTTCATTAACAATAATTAAGTCGGGCGGTTCATGGAACATGGTTAAACGCATATGCACACTGCAGTTGGAGAATGTAGTTCAAGTATAACTTAATTTGATAAGGTGACTGATATGAACGTTATGTATACCAAATTATATAACTAGTGATTGTGAAATAATGAAATAATTGTAATTGTATACAGTATAAACGTGTCTTTTTTGTAAATGTACTGAAATACTATGCGCAGTAATACACCAGTTTTTGGACAAGGAGCTTTACGCACTTCGAGAATGTAGTTCCTTTTTAACTGCCTCTAGTATAACTTAATTTGATAAGGTGATTGACATGAACTACTGATTGTGAATAATTGTCATTTTTGTCTTTTGTCTTTTTTGTAAATGTACTGAAATACTATGCGCAATAATACACGCATAAATATTTTATGAATGGAAAGTTTCAATAGCGTAGTTACCCGGATGTCGAACATCTCATTAATATTAATTCATTTCATTCGACAGTGCAGCAGAAACTCGATAATTATCCATTCATTCAGAACCATTAATTTGAAAATGTACAATCATTGACGAAAAATAAGCAATCAATTAATACATTTTCCGCCCCAATTTCTAAACCAGTAACCTAAACATGCCGCTCATGCGTGGCCTACAGCGTGACCCAGATAATGAGCTTTACGGTCATATTGGGAACTTATGTCCGTAAATATTGTAGTTATTGTGCCTTGTACTTTGAGAAATAGTTTCGCATAGTATAGCATCTACTACAAATAAATACACAAGTTGATGAAAAGAATTTGTCAAAAAGTGCTCATTTCTACTACCAACAACAACAAGGTAAACAAATCAAAGAGTTTAAAGGGACACACGGCAATCTTTGCATTATATTTTGGCATTTACCCATGGAGTGTTTATTTCCTTGCTGGAATTCAATAAAAAAATAAGTATCTCTGTGTATCAACAGGAAATCTATTGGAACATACACTCGACAACCAAAACCGACGCGGTTGCAAAAATAATTCCTTCCCAAGCATTTTTCGAAAATTAGAAAAAATATTTGTTTCAATGTTGTGTGCCCAGATACTTCATCCCATTGATGGAATGTTATGCAGAACAATTTAAATAAAGGATAAAGTACATAGCCCAGTTTTTGTTTTTTTTAATGTGAGTGGTGGCAGTCAAGGTACTCTTTTCGGCTTTCACTAAACAGTTTGCACCTAAATTCATACGCATTTTAAGCACCCACAAATGTGTCACATTTTGCTGTCAGTGTCGTCCAATCGCTGTTCATCCAATCTCACACTATTGTTTTCTCACCTGCAACAAGAAAAGAAAATATCCATGGGCAATTATTAAAATATCTCAAACCGAAGAACACACCCCTACTTTTTATGGGGCAAGAATCATCCTACAGTCACTCTACATCACATGCAAGGGAGCTAAGTGTGTAGTGAGATCTTTAGTACATGTATGACATTGTGACGATTGTGTAATGTATGGAGAAATCAGACATTAATATATATATTAATACTTGAATACTATTACTTTGCGATGAAACATTATACATTCTTAGTGTCAATAGTGCTTAATAAACTTCAAAGTCAATTGAAATTGTCCTATTTAGTCGTATTTATCGATTACTGGTCAAATTCAACTTTAGTTTATTATTAAATACTCCCAAATAAATATCGGTTCACTTCAGTTTTTTGCAGGAATCCCATCACGTAACCAATCCGGAGTCATTTCATTTGATAATTCTTGATCTTGATCACAGAGACGCAAAAACTTGAGAATTGTCTGCATTTATTAATAAGCAGATCACTGGGACTCGGCTTTAATTAAAGCACTATATACACCACCCAGATGGTGTTAATTTACTTACTTTTCATCTGTTGTTCAAGCAAAGAATAATCGATCAGTTTGTTCAATCATGGTATACTACTGTTATTAACAGTCGATCTTTGTGTACATACAGACTATTTAAGACCTCTTTCAATCATGAGTATTATCTAGATAAAATACCAAAGAAATTTCGTATTGCACTTACTAAGGTAAGACTGTCTTCGCATCAACTGCGGATTGAAACAGGTCGTTATGGTGTTAACAGAATCGACCATGATCAACGCTACTGTTTAATTTGTAATTCTGGTGATCTAGAAGACGAATACCACTTTATTTGTTTATGTCTAGCATACACTGACATTCGAAAGCAATATATTAAATCACGTTACTATGTTAGACCAAGCGTTTTTAAATTTATTGAGCTAATGCAGTCTGTTAGTTTTTCTGTTATCTCAAAACTTTGTAAATTTGTATATCAAGCGACAACTATTCGACAAAACATAGTTAATCGTCATGAAAATGTACTGTAAATCTCACTTAAAGTAAATACTACACCATCTTTAGCACAACTATATGCTTTAACGTTATTCATGATATTTCAATATGTATATATGTACATACATACACATTGCATTGTTCTATTATTGTTTTTCAATGCACTTAGTACAACCTCACGTTCAATATATGATTGTATATCGTTTTCGTATAAATCATGTTTTGCTCATTGTCTTTATGTCTATGCACATACTTATCATGACTAACTGTTGTATATAATATTATTCATTGTATCACGTAACAAGAAACATTGTAATGTTTACGTTACTTAATAAAGAATCTTGAATCTTGAATCTTGAATCACAATAGTTTTCGTCTAGATAATCATATCTTATCATTAGGTTTGTACTACAGATTGTAGTTATTATTTTTCCGACCATGATGCGATTGTATAAATGTTTCTTTCTTGCAATTGTACAAATGAACAAAACAATTTTAAATGTTGAAATTACATTGCTGTTACGTATGCGGGCAATAAATGGTAGTATCTACACGATAAACTGATCGATACAGCCCTAGGCCAAAAGAGATTTCCCCGCGTCGTCTGTTTCTTAAGTTAACACTAACAATGTTTATTAATGCTAGTTTCAGTTGATATAATATAGTTTTTCATCAGTCAGGTTTAATTTACACGTGCGACATTATGGACTATATACGGATACATCTGGAGGTGCGGTGAAACATATTCAGTTGTTTTTCATTGTAATACAGAAAATATGCCTCTACTTTCGTCCTCATAGGCCTGCATTAGATCAATATTGAATAAATATACATTGTATGCACTAATTTGACAATAAAAACCTCCATTATTGCTGAAAAGTGCCAGAGTTTGCACAGAATGCATAGTCATCCGGGCCGTATGTAGCCGGTTACTGTCACCCGCACCAATCTCTACCCAGAGTACACTCGTTCCTCATATATGTGAGTGCAAGGAACGATAACTCTGCGAGGAGATTGTCACCCGCACATATACACCTCAAACGGTGTCACAGTACATTTTGCAAGGAATGGAATGCTACCACTGTTCATAGGATTTTTTTCTTGAAATAGACACTCTGTACAGAATTATTTAAATTAATTGAAATGTGTTTGATTGTTTTTCACAACCTTATTATTTGGTCACCAGGGCTGAGATGTACACCATTTTGAATGAACATTTACTGCTGCCAGTATCTAATGTCCCATTTCTGAATATCACCTGCAGTATTTGAATGCATATTCCCTTCATTGTACTAAATATTGGATACCCTCAAGAAGTCCCAGTAGCTCATTGGATAGAAGTCTTAACTGTAAATCAGAAGGTCGTGTGTTGGAAGTCTATCTGAGGAAGGCAAACTTTTTTTCTCTTGTAGAAATCCAAGTACTACCTGTGTTCAGGTACGATATTCACTACTCGACGACTACTCGATGACTATAAGGTAAATGATCTACTAGGTTAAATTCGCCTTGAGATATCGAACATGAAGCTTTCCCACACAGAAGCATGCGATTTAAGTATGGTGTATGCAGCTTTACCGGCCTTACTCATAGCGAAGTATGGTGTATGCAGCTTTAACGGCCTTACTCATAGTTAAGTATGGTGTATGCAGCTTTAATGGCCTTACTCATATATTTAACGAGTTGAGAGAAAAACACAATCTGTGTGCCGATATTTTTATCACTCTGTGTCCAAAAGGCCAAAACACGTCCCTAACAAGATGTTGTAACTATCCTTTCGAATGTAAATCATTAGTTCGATGAAATATTTGGCCAGTACCTCTTTTTTTTTTGAAGATAAATGCATGACACATAACATTAACTAAGTGCTTGAATGTAAAAACTGTTTGACTAACTTATACGAAAAGGTGTGAACCGTTACTGGTGGCAAAGGTTCCCGCGGTCTTCTTTATTTCAATTTTCTGTTTCTAGAATAAGATTTATACAAAGTATACTGTTGAGACAATGCGGTAAACTCGTTTGCGTTAAATATAGTGCGTATGTATTGGTATACGTATTATTATTATTATTATGTTTGTAGCTACCCTAGGAAGTTGACCTATGTAAGAATACTTACCCACGAATTGGGAAAGTACCTCCAAACGGGAAGATTCCTGTTTCGTGATACTATCGGTAATGCGATCAAATATATAAACAAAAAATGATCTGAGAAATTTGTTTTACGCTTATGTTTTGTATTTTCGCCGTTTTTTTCGAGATAGGTAATTAAAGACATTAGTTTTAAATGCTGCAAGATTTGTTCGAAAGGTCAGTGTTCGTTGTGATGAACGAACACACGTTTACCGTTTACTGATTGTTTTACTGGTTCTATCCCCGGCCACAGGTTGAAGGAACGTGTTGGGACTGAAAAAAGAAATGTGAAAAAAAAATCTGAAGAAAAAAAATCTGTTTTTTATTTAGTCTACATTTGTACACACACATCAAAATAAATGAAAAACTGTACATCAAAAACAATCCTACCCAAATTCTAACCCCATGTAAGAGGCCATAAACAAGGTCGCTAAGAGATCGTTGGAGACTTTTTACATCATGTGTTTCCATCCTCGATTACAAATCACACATTCAACATTTTTTCAAATCTACTTGCGAGTTCCATCAAAATATGAACATACTTGTCTAAGTCGTGGTATTTCTGTGTGGCAGTACTGAAAAGTTAAGCATTGAGACCACTGATACAAGTATATACCGCTTTGAGTTGTCTAAACGATTGTTAAAAGCGATTGTTAAAAGCGACGTTAAACCACATGCATACTGATTACCTTAAAGCTACACACGCTATCCTTAAACTAATATTAACTCATGCATATGAATTAATAACGGGTGATGTAGTTTCAATTCGACGTACATCCAATTCGACGTACATCCAAAAGGTCGGTATATAAGCCAGAAATCGATGCGTAAAATATCTTATTTTATCCAGCCTTCGTACATGTGGATCGATAAATATACATACGTCTTCCGATTATAGTTCTGTTGTACCAATATTTATGTTTTTAGTATTTACATATTGTATTTACATATTTACATATTGTGTCCACCAACAAAATAATTAGATATCAACATATATCAACTATTAATAGTATTTTGAATTGGTGCTCTGTTATATAATTCTTCATGAACGGTGGCTAACTGAAATATCGTGTAATATAGCCGTGACGCTTAATCACGCGAAGGTGTACAATGTAGTAACACTATGACGTTTGCTTTAAACCAGTAGAGCGTGTGTGTTTTTATAACATCAATTCTTTATTTGGCACAATCATTATTCAATACATTTCAATACAATGAGAATAATATATTGTAAATGAACATGATATGAGTCAAGTATACAACGTACGCATTTGAAATATGCTTTTGATATGCAGTAATTTATATTAATCAGTATCATGCCTAGTATTTTGCTGTTGAAAAAAAAAGAAGTAAATAGCGTATTAAACAAATGAACAAGATATGAGTATATTTACACTCAAAATACATATCTAAATAGAAAATCCCATTATTGTTATCAATATAGTCATATTGAAATTCATGCATAATTAACTATGTTTATTAACTGGCCATAAGTTTCTTGAATAAAACATAAACAACAAAGGAAATCAAAAATTCACGTGATTGTCCATTATATATATCACGAGGTAGCATGCAAATTGTTCAGTAACATATCGAAAAAGAAGATTTATATTTGAATGGTCAGTGCGCATGGCTACAGTAAAGGCCAAAGTAAATAAATGTTTACTTTGTGTGCATCAACAGCAAAAATGAAACAACTGAATGTATTCATTTTTGCGGAAACAGGATTACACACATGACATTAATACAGCAAAATTATTTAGTTATTTTTTTTATGTTTTATTGTGTGTGTTTTTTTTTTGTTTGTTTTTTATTTGCAAAGGATATGTTTTAACTTACAAGTAAATGTTTAAACAAAATGGATATGCAACATGAGATACATGTATAAGTATACATAGTAAACAAGTAAGACTATTAATTATTTACACTTTTTTACGTTTGTCATTTGCTAAATATGTATACATTCCTAGTTTTTTCAACACGACAGTCTGTTGAGATTTGTTCAACTGTATTATGTGGTATACCGGGTTGTATACCTGGTTGCTTAAACCAGCGGAAGAATAAAACTATTCATTTGTATTATTTGTTTGTATTTTTGCCTTCTAAACCCAGCAAGATATGTCAACATTTGTTTGTCATGTGCGTGTACCCTACATACATAAATACATTGAAATTATATGTGTTAAACGGTTAGTCTGTTGACTAAATGTTGAATGAATACGGACTTACAATATTTATGTTTTGCCGCAGTTCATATTATGTTAAAGGGACTAGATAAGATTTGGAAGAGTAATTTGATGCCAATCCAAATGTCAAAGACAATGGGGTTCATTTCCACAAGCATTGTCCACAAGCATTAAACCGCAGGCTACCTTCGGTTTAATTATTATTGATGAAAGTGTTGTTTTCTGGAAATCTCAACTACTCAACTTCTCTTTGCTGTTATATTATAAATATCAATTTGCATGGGTTTAATATTGCCAGCAGGTGTGCATATTATTAAATAAAAGTGTGGCTAAATCACCAAATAAAGGTGTGTTACAGCCTTAAAGCAACACATGAATTAATATTATTGATTTATACCATAGCCGAGTCGTCGAGTTTTCCAGACCAAACTATTTCATTAACAATAATTAAGTAGGGCGGTTCATGGAACATGGTTAAACGCATATGCACACTGAATATGAAACTGAAACACATTATGATGGATTTATTCGTATAAGGATTATCATCTATCTATTAGTCTTCCAGATCGTCCTCCAGTCCCTTGTAAATCAATAGATAAGGGTAAGTCTATGAAATTAGTATCCTAACAATTGTTGGGATGTCACTTAAACCTAATTACGTGGTCCGATAATTAAATTTTATACCGCATCCAACCCCTTCCTCAAGAATCGAAAACTGTGTTGGCTAGGGTATGAAATAAAACCTTAATTTCGGCTTAAAAACTTTTACATATTGTAAAATTAAAACATTTAATAGGTAATTTTAAACAGGTTATGGCATTTTGTTTTTGAGTCGCCATGCGTGAGCATGGCTGACTCTTTGGAGTCATGTATACCGTCATTTCTGATGTTAGAGTTTTTGGTTGAGGAGTTTTACGCAGTTCGAGAATGTAGTTCAAGTATAACAATTTGATAAGGTGACTGATATGAACGTTATGTATACCAAAATTATATAACTAGTGATTGTGAAATAATGAAATAATTGTATACAGTATAAACGTGACTTTTTGTAAATGTACTGAAATACTATGCGCAGTAATACACCAGTTTTTGGACAAGGACCTTTACGCACTTCGAGAATGTAGTTCCTTTTTAACTGCCTCAAGTATAACTTAATTTGATAAGGTGATTGACATGAACGTTATATGTACCGAATAATATAACTACTGATTGTGAATAATTGTAATTGTATACAGTATATACGTGTCTTTTTGTAAATGTACTGAAATACTATGCGCAATAACTCCACGCATACATATTTTATGAATGGAAAGTTTCCAATAGCGTAGTTACCCGGATGTCGAACATCTCATTAATATTAATTCATTTCATTCGACAGTGCAGCAGAAACTCGATAATTATCCATTCATTCAGAACCATTAATTTAAAAATGTACAATCATTGACGAAAAATAAGCAATCAATTAATACAATTTCCTCCCCAATTTCTAAACCAGTAAGCTAAACATGCCGCTCATGCGTGGCCTACAGCGTGACCCAGATAATGAGCTTTACGGTCAAATTGGGAACTTATGTCCGTAAATATTGTAGTTATTGTGCCTTGTACTTTGAGAAATAGTAGTGCATAGTATAGCATCTACTACAAATAAATACACAAGTTGATGAAAATAATTTGTCAAAAAGTGCTCATTTCTACTACCAACAACAACAAGGTAAACAAATCAAATAGTTTAAAGGGACACACGGCAATCTTTGCATTATATTTTGGCATTTACCCATGGAGTGTTTATTTCCTTGCTGGAATTCAATAAAAAATAAGTATCTCTGTGTATTAACAGGAAATCTATTGGAACATACACTCGAAAACCAAAACCGACACGGTTGCAAAAAATAATTTCGTCCCAAGCATTTTTCGAAAATTAGAAAAAAATATTTTTTTCAATGTTGTGTGCCCAGATACTTCATCCCATTGATGGAATGTTATGCAGAACAATTTAAATAAAAGATGTCAGCAAAAAACCGTGCTTAAAAAAAGTGTTTTTAATAAAAAACGAGGCCTTTGAAAAATTATTCCTTTCGTACCCATGTCATTCGACCTTATTGTAGCTTTGCTCATCTTGTCTCTAACAAGCTTTTACCATGTTTTAGACATGTGTTAATGGTCGTTATGCTGTAAATAAAGCGAATGCTATTGTGTTTTACTGCTCTTCACCACTTATTAAATAAGTTGATGCATTAATCAGAAGAAAATGCAAAATACCAGTTACTGACCATACTTCTTTGTTTGTTTACAGTTCATATATTTTTATTGATATATTTTTTACTGCTTTAATTCTTGATTAACTTTGTAATAACTTTTAACCTTTCGTTTTCTTGTAGACGGATTTATATAGCTCAACTTCTCTTTCTAATCATTTTCTTTGTTTTCCTTAATATATACAACAACATGTTTACAAACAGTATAAACAGAGCAAGACAGATTTGAAAGAGCAGCTGAGCTATACCAATATTTACAAGAAAACGAGAGTTACAAGATATTCTACAGTTAACAGTATATGTTTATCCACCAGTTATATTGATTTCTGCTTACAATTTGCATGCTCCAAGTACTCGTAATTAAAATAAAAAGCTGAACAACATAACTACATTTCTTTTTCTTTCATACCACCCTGATGTCTATAGATACAAAGACAAAATGCTTCCTTGCTGGCATAATGATGAAACACTAAATTCAGTATCTCTGTCAGGAATATATCATCTTGTCAAAATGAACAGCCTTACAATGTTCTACTTGACTCCCTGCTTGAACATAAAACCAGCAGGCCCCGTGTGGTTTAGGGGCAAAGAATAGAACCACTGCAGATCCCGTTGGAGGGATAGGCAGATGGATAAAACCCCCCCACCCCCACCCCAAATTCATGTTCACTTTATCATTTTTTGTTCATGCTTATTAAAAGTCTTCATTATGACCCCTACATTGTTTCAGGTGCCATCTCGCTCAAATCACTAGAGCAGTGGCAGAAAAACAATAAACGTGGCTCCAGTGTAAATGGAGTGTCTACAATAGAATTTGCAGCAACTCTGCAGTTCTGCAGGTGAGACGGTTCTAGGCCCATTCTCCATATTTTATCTGGATGTACATGGAGGATGAGCCAGGCATGTTCATTCCTGTTATAAACTTCCATGTGTTGGTGCGCCTTAAAACCCAATTCAGTTCAATAAAACCAGCAGGTCAATCGATATGTTTTATTTCCTTTGAACAAATGCGCGAGTGTCTGATGTATCAACAGTATTTCCGTTATGTACGCCAGTCAGTTAACCTAACCATGCTTTGCTGGGTTGAACCAATACAGACACAGATTCTTCACAAGTACCTAACAACGCATGTATCAATTCAGCTCGATTACTCCAGTACAAAAAACATCTCATGTTCTAAGCAGCAACATTTCATTTTAATACGCCACACCTGTAAACTTTAACATAACCTTTAACCTCACCAAGAAGACAGACACTGTTCAATCTTGGCGACTCTCAGGACCTTCAGTCTTTGATTTATTGTCGAAATTTCCCTTTTAAAATCCTGCTAATATAAACTTTCCCATCGCTTAATGGAATTAAGGCGGGACCACGTAATTTCCACATGAAATACTTAAAGAACTAACCCTCAATATTCACTAAAATATGCAAATATATTTGACAATACCTTATTAAGAATACTTCACGTATTCAACACCATGTATAAACGTTATTTTATACATGTGTTAGACAATTATTTTTCAAAAGAATGATACACATTTCATTAAAAACAGCCAATACAGTTTGAATATTTGTTGGACATTGTAATTTGACGACAATCTGAGATAATGGACACAGATCAATATATATCAGCAACACTGTGTTTGTCATACAGTTGGTCTGGTGAACTATATACTAAAGGACAAAAAACGCAACTCGGGATTTTCCGGTATATAATGTATATATGGCACACTTCATTTCATGTAATATTGATATGTCCCAGGGTTACAGCATCTTTCTACTAAAACATGTATAGTAAACTAGGTCAGGTTGTATTTATACTCTGTGTACATGTACGTTTGTCATTTTATCGGAGATCGATTTCTTTAATAATAATGCAGAGGACATCAGTGTCAACCTAAGGGAACTTTAATGTAAACATTTCTGAGTGTAATTATTTTATTTTTACCTTATACCATCTATTATCCATTAAGTAATTCCATAGTGAAAGGGTTTATGAATGTGCTTGTTTATGTAAGCTGCCATTTTAAATCTACACGTCGCATTGCATTGTGGGAAGAACACTGGAGGTCACTGTAGTCTGCTATGTTTTAGCTCTCAGAAAATCTTGTAGTTCAAATTCGATCTACGTTTATTTTATAATCCCACATCAGATTTTGATACTAAAGGTCTAGTCATGTTTATTAATTATTACTCTTTAATGTTTTATATTTAATTATATGTTAGAAATAGGTTTAAATACGTTATTTTGTGTGTTTTTTATCAATGGGTATACTTTGTTTACATTGGTTACGCTATGGCGGCTCCGCCAGATTTGTAGGATTCCGCCAATGATTCCCATGGAGGAGATGGCGGATTGGCGGAATTCGGGGGAACTGGCGGATGGCGGATGGCGGATGGCGGAATTGTGGTGGATTTGGGGTGTAGTATAAAAGCTTCCTCCAGGTTTTGGAGGAGGACTCCGACATTTTAGTTCCAACTGTGAGCATCTAAGTTTATTGAAGGTTAAGATTTAGTTAATACATTATTTACACGGTTCAAATAAAGACATTCTAATAGATTTGCACACTATTAGATAAGATATATTTTAATTTTGAAAGAATTAGATATTTAGATAATTACTTTGTTAATTTTACCACTGACAAGAACTGTAGTTTAACAAGGGGCATTAGGAAATGAGAAGTGATTATACTTAAACCTAATACTATTGGATTTACTTTATCGTTGTGTTACTCAAGAATTGTTACAAGCAGTTGTACTTATATTTCTGTGATTGAATTTATAACGATATATTATAGTTGATTTACTGAAGCTGTCTCCTGTGTTTATTCACCAGTCCATACACTTAACATTTAGTTGGAGTCCATTTTAGTTATAACTATTATTTAAACATACGCTACCAAAGGAACAAGAATGTACATATCGTACTATACGCTACCCTAAAACATTAGGATAATAGCCGGCACGTAACAATATTCCATAGAAATCCGAAGATTTTTCGTAAAAAAAGGGTTGCATCTAGTTAACGAAAGGACCAAACTGTGTTGTTGTAGACTTTTTAATCACAGTACACGTTAAAAAAAGAAATTCATAAATGTTGAATTTTTGCTTCAAATTTGACCCATTTCAGTACTGTATATAATATCTGCCAGGCAATCAGACTCTTGTGCTAGTGTCATTCAGAGTGATGAGTCTACTGAGGTCGTATTAAACGTGGAACATATGATGACTGAAGATGTTTCTCACCACAGTGCCATTAGACTCCAATCCCAACAACAAGATGATGTATTAGATTTATCTCAGGCTAATCATACACAACAGCTTGCTGCTAGAGAAAGGAAAACCCCTGAACGCAAACACGAGCCCTCATTACGGTCTCTACATAACTCTACCCCACCCTCTACACACATGTGACGCTCCCAAACACCAACGTGTCAGGTCCGTATCTACCACTCGGAGTAATAGACGTCCACGGTCCCCAACTCGATCGGCACAAAAACCGGTAACCAGAAAGCAACCCAGAAGATGTCCCCAACTTCATATAGACCAGGAACCGTATGTGGTGGATCAATGGTCAGCCAGCAACTTTCATCTATACCGAATGTCACACAGAACAATAGCCAGTCCAGAGACGCAGGTTAACGTGCACAGGAGAAGGTGCGTCTGAGATTTGCACTTTTAAATGTACAATGCCTAATATAAAAAAACTTTAAAAAATTGCACTGTACAGAAACTATCTCTTTATTTCAAAACAATGATGTTATTATGTTTACAGAGGCATGGTCAAATGAATTTCTATGAAGTACTATGCTTTACATAGGACAAAATCAAATAAATCGAAACGTGAATCCGGTGGTATGATTTTATCTGTAAGTGATAAATTTGTAAACGAAGGAATTATATTTTTTCAGAGTGAAGATGATATTGTGTGGTTACGATTAGATGGAACCTTATTTTCATTAGAAAACGACTTATTCATAGGTCTTTGATATGCTGTGCCTGAGGGTAGCAGCAGGTTTAATGTGCTTGACCAAAACATTTTGGACCGTTTAACTGAGTCTATAGCACACATTCATAATAGCACCGACGGAAAATGCAATATTGTATTAGCAGGTGCTTTTAATAGTCGTACATCTGATAAACCAGACTTTGTAACTTTTGATTCTGTCAAAAATTTCGGTGACATTTTACCGGATGATTATTCTGTTGATACTTTTATACCTAGATATTCACAAGATAAAGGTAATATAAACGCTAATGGAAAGTCATCTTTAGATTTATGTAAACAAACACAGTTGAGAACTTTAAATGGTCGTGTTGGCGACGACGCAGGTGTTGGCAAAAACACATTTGTGGGTCATGGAGGTTGCAGTTTAGTAGACTATTTTATTGTTTCTGAATCTATATGTTCTTTATTTGTAGCTTTCACAGTCCATGACCCTAATTTATTATCTGATCATTGTATTGTTGAAAGTATTATGGAAAATAGTATGCATGATCATTTTGAACATGATATTGATAATGTAAATGTAAATGATTAAACAAGCTATTAGTCTATTAATCACAAATATGTATGGTCGGATGTTCATAAATCCGAATATGTTGATGCGTTAAACAATGATGATTTTATTGAACAGTTAGAAAATGTTACTATGTCAATCGAATCCTCAGATAGTATTGGTAGCTAAGTATCAAATGTAAATGCTTTTTCTAACCTTATGAGCTCTGTAACGGATACTTTATTTAAGAAAAAGGTATATAAATCGGATAATAAAAATAAAACATTTAAAAATGAATGGTATAATGAGTCTTGTGAAAATAAAAGGAAAATACTCCACACTTATTTAAATTATTTTAGATATAATAAAACAGATGAAAATAGACAATTACTTGTTAAAGCACGTTCTGAGTATAAAAACATATTAAAGCGCTGCAGAAGGGTTTATAATGATAATCAAACTCATATTCTTGAAAAAAATAAAACAAAAAATGCCAATCTATACCGGAAAATGCTTAAAGATACTTCTCATGTTAAATGTCCAAATATACCATTGTCGAAGTTTGAAGAATATTTTAAAGCTGTTAATAATCCCAATGATCACTTTTTTAATCCAGATGATGATGTTTTATATTTCAACGAACGTTTTGTAAACGAAGAGTTTGATATTATGTTTAAAGAAATAGATGTAGTTATATCAACTGATGAAATCTTAAAGTCTATTAAGCAGTTAAAGAATGGTAAATGTGCCGGACCAGGTTATTTGTGAATATTTTATAAATGGCACTTACAGATTAATGCCATTTTTGTTTTTATTGTTAACTCTATATTAGATAACGGTATTTTCCCAAGTTCCTGGTCTGAAGGATATATCATACCTTTACATAAGAAAGGAGCCATTGACGATCCTACTAATTATCGTGGTATAACATTTTTAAGTGTTTTAGGTAAATTATTTACAAGAATATTAAATAATCGATTGAACGATTGGGCCGAAAATTACAATGTTTATTTGGAAGCACAGGCCGGGTTTTGAAGCGGAATGGGTACCACAGATAATATATTCATACTGCATGGTTTGATTACACACATTATTAACACTGGTAAAAAATTACAAAAATATATTGTAGTTTCGTAGATTTTAGAAAATGTTTCGATTATGTAGAAAGGATTGGATTGGATTGAATTGGATTTTATAGTCGCACCAACAGCTGTCATATGGCTACTTTCCAGCTTCCACTGATGGTGGAAGACCCCAGGTGCCCCTGCGGGCAATTTTCGTGCACGGGCGGGCACCTGGGTAGAACCACCGACGTTCCGCAAGCCAGCTGGATAGCTTCCTCACATAAAGATTCCTAGGCCCCTGAGGGATCGAACATACAGCGGTGAGGGGCAAGTGATTGCAAGTCAGAGATTCTAACCACTCGGCCACGGACGCCCCTATGTAGAAAGGAACACTTTATGGACTAAGTTAATTAAATTTGGAGTACAGTCATCAAAAGTATGTATGAAAATATTAAAACACGTGTAAAATTTGATAATATGTTAAGCAATGATGTTTCATGTATGTTAGGTGTGAGGCAAGGCGAATGTTCATCGCCGTTTTTGTTTTCAATGTTTCTAAATGACATTGAAGAACATTTTATATTGAACAATTTTGATGGTGTTGATACTTAATGACCAAACTATTTTTGCTGTTATACGCTGATGATATTGTGATATTTTCAGAAACATCAATTGGTTTACAGAAAGGGTAAGATATTTTAGCTATTTACTGTACAAAATGGAAACTTAAGGTTAATGTTAACAAAACAAAAATAATAATATTTAGAAAAGCTGGATTTTTACCCAGAAATCTTTTTTTCATGTTCAATAACTCTCCAGTTGAAATCGTTAAATCTTTGACCTATCTTGGCATTGTCTTTAGTCAAGGTGGCTCCTTTAGTGAAACACAATTACGTTTAGCTGGTAAAGCACAGAAAGCAATATTTAAGTTAAACAAATGTTTAATGAAATTTACAGATATTTCTGTGTCACTCAGATTAGATTTATTTGATAAACTTGTGTTACCCATTTTATGTTATGTCTCCGAAATTTGGGGATTTCAAAGTTCAGATAATATTGAGAGAATACACACTATTTAGTGTAAAAATGTCTTACGTGTTAAACGTTCTACACAAAATGACTTTGTATATGGTATTCTTGGCAGATTTAATCTTAAGGATATTAGATATATTAGAATAATTAAATTTTGGTTGAAAATTGTTAACACTAAAGACCAAAAGTATTGTAAACTTATATATAATATGCTTAAAATAGATGCTGATTTATACCCAAATAAAGTATCTTCGGTTACACGTGTACACGATTTTTTATCAAGGTTAGGGTTTCATGATGCTTGGCTCCAACAAAGTGTTGGCAATAAACATGTTTTCTTAAGTATATTTAAACAACGTTTATATGATAATAGCTTACAAATGTGGCAAACTCGTATAGATAATTCAACAAGAGCTGTATTTTTTATAGAAGTTGTTACATTTGGTACTCAACATTTTCTTAGTACTCTTAATATACCTAAATTTAGAATCGCTATGACGAGACTAACTGTTTCTTCTCATAATTTGTGTATAGAATCTGGCAGATCGCAAAGACTGAGAGTACAGGTCGAAAACAGATTATGTACTGTTTGTCAAAAAATAGAGGACGAATATCATTTTTTATTAGAGTGTTTACTGTATAATGATTTGCGTAAAACGTATATAAACCGTTTCTACTGGGCTAGACCAAGTATGTATCACTTAAAATTACTGTTCGAAACTCAAAATCAAAATGTAACAAAAAATTAAGTGTTTACATCTTCAAAGCATTTGAACTCAAAAAAAATACAACATTCATAGTATCATTTGTATAATAATCTTATATTGTTACATGCCTTTATACACGGTTAAAATGTTTTACCTTTTACTTTTGTACACTTATCATTTTTGCTTTTGTTTTTGTTTTTGTGGAACTTTTGAAATCAAATAAATAGTAGAGAGCATTGTGGTATTTACAAACAAAAACGGCTATCACTTATCGTTGATTATACTGTAATATAAACTACATATGATAGTATAGATAGTAGAATATCAAGACAGATTATTTTCACAGTGGCAATATAATTTGAAAGACTGTTTCTCACCTTCTCCGATTATTTCTTCTCCGTTTATTTTCTATCATAAATTGTGTATATATTTATATTACTTAAAATGCTGTTTGTTATCTTTCTATGTCAATTGCTTGTATGAATGTAAACTATGTCTCACGGGCCTCTGGCCTACTGATTGATGAATAAAGTAAAATTATACTCCCTACGTTTGCTCACCTGCTTCAGACAAATATAGCCATGAGCCATTCGATAAATACATACAATATATAGCGGAAATTCCAGAGTGTGTTTCTTCTTTCCTTTAGGATAATAAAAAAACGTAATATGTGTCATGTAGTCGGTTTGCTCCATATTTATTCTTGAGTTTTTGGACTATTTTGGTCTGGGCCTAAATTCATCACATTTTTGAGCACAAGAAGCAGACTCAGACTCAAAATCTCATTTTTTTGCAAACCCTGTCAACACAAAAGTATGGGTAAGAATTGTGATTTTCAGACATTTTCTGTTAAATTACCTTTAAAATTACTCGTTTCTGTAAGTAAATATAGTAATTTGCTTGTATAATTGTTTCTATTTGGAATTAAACATATTGAGATTTTGAGTCTGAGTCCGATTCTTGTGCTCAAAAGTTGATGAATATTAGGCCTGGTTGTAAAGAGTGACATCAATATGTTCTTATTGTATACATGTACTATAAACATAAACATAAATGTGTCGTGTATTACATTTTTAATTAATATGGAATGCATATAATTTATTTAATGACCGTTAGAAACTTTTAAGCTTTTAAAGATATCAACAGTACTCCGAAATTGAATGCAAAGCTTTCTAAGTCGTGGCCAGTTGATGTGTTTTTAATTTGACGACCCTCGGAAATAATATATATATATCAATAAAGGTTCCATTGTGGTATGGTTATACGACTGAAATAACAATTTTGTTGTTATTGTTATATTCATGTAGTATAAACCTATACACACACGTCTCGTTTTATTACATTTCTATTAATGAACGGCGTTGATCTCCAAAAGGTGTTAATCTTGATAAAATTAACTTATATTGCTTTGAACACATAAAGCAAAGAAACGGCACTCTTAGTGTATTTATTGGGGTATAAAATAGGAAGATTAATTAATTCGTTCAAATACCTATTCGGTTTTAGTATCTATTTAAGTATTTGGGGAATTAAACACTGGCATTCGTTATATTACCGTTAAATCCAATTAGCACATATTTGCCGGAAACCAGATGACCAATGTATAGAACATATAGTATCTTTGCCTATCTACACTGAAGCGAAAAAGAAACGCAACTCGGGAATTTCCACTATATGTTGTATGTACAATATGCTGCTTTATTCGAATGGTACATGGCTACGTAAGGCCTTTCCTTTCGGAAACAAATATTAAAATAGCGCATAACACAGCAAATAGTAATCCTTCAAAGTTTTATTATTGACAGATACGCGTTTGGTTCGAGCATGTGAGCAAACTTAGAATGCAAAATTTTGCAAACTCTTTACGTTGAATACAGTACTGAAATGGCTCACTTGTTCAAAGAGGAACTTCAACAATTATGAATTTCTTGTTACAACGTGCACTGTGAGTTTAAAGGGAGTACATCAGGCTTTTCAAAGGGGTCTAGGGGTCCGACTTAAAATTGACAAATAATGATATTTTCTATTTTAAAGCGCCTAAACATAATGAATGATCCTAAAAATGACCCCTTAGTTACAAGGAAATGCATTCTGTACAGTAATACGTGCTATCCTAGGTTACGCACCAGGGTTAATTTCAGCATTTTATGCCCGATTCCGTCCTAGCTGTATGGTGTATTTGAAGTTTAAAACTTAACAATATGGTTCGAACATCATATTTTGATGGATATAAGTGTTTTATCATGAATTGGAACATTTTTATAATTTAAGATATTTCTAGAAAAATCCTGATGTACTCCCTTTAACGTCTAGAACATCACAGTTGTGTCCTTTCTCTTACTAACTGCAACTTTTTGTTTTACAAAACGTCTTGGGATTTCTTTGGAATAGATGTGGAATTAAGTGTGCAGTATATACAATACTATAGCGGTACTCCCGAGCTGCCTTTCTTTTTCGCTTCAGTATATTACATGTCGTTTTGCTCAAATTTAGAATAGAGGTTTACATTGGGTAGCTTGCATGTAACAGAGACATACAATGTTTGGTAATGTTACCAATTAATAAAGACTTTCATATGCAAATGAAGTGGGTGGAGCTTAGGGAAGAAATCGGAACTGTGAACTGGCTTATTTAGGATCAAACATCAAAGTTTCATGACAGCATACAATGATGGAAACGAATTGATATCAGTTTTCGTGTCGAAAATGTATTAAATGGATTTAAAAATAGTGTTTGACCATTATAATGATGTATAGTTGAAACTGAAGAAAAAAAACTATATATTGCTGAAATTTATTTCAATCAATCAAATCTTATAATATCAACAGTCAGTATCTAATAAGCATTTTGACTATCATACATATACACTGCTTTAACAAACATGATTGTATTTAGAACTCAGAGGTCTTCCAAGGTGGTAATTGTTAGTGTCTTTGTGAGTGTTATTATATATTTGATCATATTGTTGAACTCGAGTGCAATAAAAAATGCAATGCGTGCTATACAACTTGGGGACTCTGATAAAAATGGTGACACAAGGACTATATTACAGAACAAGCCAGACGTCATAAATAATAATGCAGAAGATATGTCTAATCACGCCGGCGTTCCTATAGATAATTATTTGGAATATCCTTGTCTGATTGGGGAAAATCAGTTTAAAATAGAGGACGGAGTAAATATAACAAAACGATGCGTTCGACAATTTGCAGTTAAAGAAACCGACGCTACAAGAAATATCAATTTGTCGGACTGTTTCGAGTTTAGAAGTCCGTTCGGTAAAGCATTTATTTGTACGTTTGATGGAAAGACCGACAAATATGTGTCGGGAGCTGCGAGAAAGAAGAATCAACAACGCTGGGAAGAACGTATGATACAAAATCTTGAAAACTATTCTCTGAAAAAGGAGTTCGATTTTCTGGACATCGGCTGCAATATCGGAACTTATTTGATTGCCCTAGCAAAAGCTGGAAAAAGAGTGGTTGGTGTGGATCCGATTATTGATAATTTGAACTTAGTGTCTAAGTCTTTGCAGCTCAGTAATCTGGACGTAAACGTTACTTTAATATGGAACGCGCTATCTGACGTATATAATGACGTGACTTTGTCCTTCGAACAAGGCAATGTCGGTGCTACAAAGATAAGAAACATTATAAAGTCTGACCTTAGCTCAGTGTTTAGGGTTGGAACAGTTCGTCTGGACGATCTTATTCCTCTTTTCAAAGGCAAACGTGTCGTTATAAAGATGGACGTTGAGGAATCAGAGCTACACGCGCTGCTAGGCGGAATTAGGTTTTTCAATGAAATAACAGTGCTTCTTGTGCAGATGAAATTCGTGCATCACAGGAAAAAGCCGTCTGGAATGGAAATAATTGATTTCATGACCGTTAGAAACTTTGAAGCCTTTAAAGATATCGATGGTACTCACAAATTGAATGCAAAGCTATCTACTTCATGGCCGTTTGATGTGTATTTTATTAAAAGGAAATAGAAGTCGAAATTGGGTTTGGTATTTTAGATACCATCAGTAGGAACGCCAGCCCTATCCATCAAACAAGTCAACGTGATACAATCGATAACAAAATGACATTATCGGCGTAATTGACACTGGTCAGATGTATACACCTTATCTATAAACTGTGATTATTACAAAACACAATGACGGATCGTTGTTAAAATATTAAGATTCACAAACTACATTGGTCGAACATAATTGTTGTACACTTCGTTTACTTCCCATTAATAGTTAAACGTATTTTTGAAAGAGAAGAATTTAGACTGTTTTAAGGTTGAAATTGCCGAAATACGCTTTTCAATCAAATTCGATTTGTTTCGTCATTTTAGAAGCGAGAATAAAAACAAATACATGTAGGCGTAGATAAATGTTTCCTCTGTCCATATGTAAAATTTCAATAAAATCGGAGACAAACTACCTTTTTCCCCCCGAAAATTAACTAACATGACCGTCCGACTCAAAGACGATAAAATGCATATACATTTACAGACGCGACCGGGTACACAAGAAATGACACAATTTCATTATGTAAATACATATATTTAAAACGTATGTGTCCATGCATTCCAGATTAAATTTCTGATCAATACATGCTTCGGGTTTATGCCATAGAAATCATTTTGTTTTTTAACAAACAAAATAGCAACGGTACGTCGGGAAACGAAATCAGGATGTTGAACTTGAATATACGTTGCAGTGTTAAAAACAGCGAAAAAATGAAGTTTTAACATAGAGAATTATTGTTTTTCTTCATGAATATGTTCATTAACGTGTCTGCTATTAAAAAACAAAATTTAAAGTCAATCAGAAAAAAATTACTTTTTTTCCCGAAAATTAACAAACTACACCGTTATCGCTAAAATATGAAGAATCGGCGTTCCAAATTAATGTTCACACAGTATATAAAATCGTTAAATTATGAAATCATTTTTAAATTGATTTCAAACATTGTTCATTATTTAATAAATTATTGAGCAGAAAGTTCACAGTTTTTTTTAAGGACACCGTTACGGTAGTATCCCTCCGACCCGCCCCTTACCCCTCCCCTCTCATCTCCGTACACATTAAGTTGTATATAGCTTAGAATGCGCTTTTTTAAATCAAATTCGATTTATTTCGTCATTTTAGAAGCGAGAATAAAAACAAAAGCATGTACGCGTAGATAAATCTCTCCTCTGTGGATATGTAAAATTTCAATAAAATTGCAGGCATGTACTTTTTTTTACCGAAAGTTAGCAAAGTACACAGAGGAGAGATTTATCTACGCGTACATGCTTTTATTTTTATTCTCGCTTCTAAAATATTCTGAATCGGCGTTCGAAATCGATGTTCACACATGAATTAAAATTGTGGAATTATGAAATCATTCATAAAAGATAAATCGATTTCAACATTGTTCAGGATTTGTTAAATTATTGATATAGTATGTTCACAGTATTTCTGAGGACAACATCACGGTAGTATCCCTCCAACCCCGCCCGGTTCCCACTCCACCCCGTACACACAATAGGTTGTGCATTGCTGAAAATGCGCTTTTTATTTAAATTCGATTTATTTCGTAATTTTATAAGTGAGAATAAAAACAAAAGCATGTACGCGTAGATACATCTTTCCTCTGTCGATATGTAAAATTAAAAAAAACTCGGAGGCAAGTACTTTTTTTCCCTGTAAATTAACAAAGGACACCGTAATCGCTTAAATACGCCGTATCGACGTCCAAACCGATGTTTACACTGGAATTAAAATTGTGCAATTATGAATTCATTTATAAGACTGATATAAACCAATTTCAGCATTGTTCAGTATGTGTTATATTACTGAGGTAGTATGTTCAAAGTATTTATGAGGTCAACATTACGGTAGTATCCCTCCAACCCCGTCCGCTTACCCGCTCCACCCCGTACACAATAAGTTGTGTATTGCTGAGGATGTGCTTTTTATTCAAATCTTTTGAAGAGAGAATAAAAAAAAAGCGTGAACACATAGATACATCTCTCCTCTGTCTATGTGTAGAATTTCAATACAATCGGAGGCAAGTACTTCTTTCCTCGGAAATTACCTAACAGGACCGTCCGACTGAAAGACGGCAACATTCATATTCATTTAGAAAGACTACCAGGTACACAAACAATTAAATAATTTCGTTATGTAAACACATATATTTAAAATGTATATGTGCAGGTATTCCAGACTAAATGTTTGATCTTTACATACTTTGGGTGTATGTCAGAGTGCCCAATTTATTTTAACAAACACATTTGCAACGGTATATCGGGAAAAGAAATCATGATATACGTTGCAAAGTTAATTTTCGGAATCAGAAAAAAAAGCGATAAACTAATATAAATTTAACAGGCAGAAGTATATTCTTTTAACTGTTCATTTACAACTGAGGTGGCGACTCGGTAACCAAGTAAATAAACGACTGACAAGTAACAGACATGCTACTGTCAGTAACAAACATTATATAGCGTATTATATGAAATACTGCACGCGCGAATTCAAAAAGTGCGGGTCTGTTATGTAAATATTATATAGGGCATATATAGTTTTTTAAACCTAAATACACATATATGTATATGTTTTTTATGGTTGCATATCTGTCCCAGAACGCAGTCATACTACTATATTGAAAGAACTACTGAATATACATGTGTGGTATGTTACGATATGCAGTATTTAAAAACAAACATATTAAGCATTTTTCTGAAAATATATAACGACGATAAATACCATTACGTGGTACGAGTATTAACTTTCATACCCCATCCAACCCCTTCTCCAAGAAGCGAAATCATGATTGGCTTGGGAATGAAATAAAACCTAAATTTCGGCTTTAAAAGTTTGCATATTGTAAAATTAAAACATTTAATAGGTAATGTTAAACAGGTTATCGCATTTTTTTTCAGTAAAAATGTTTTTAAACGTGTTTTATTGTCGAAATATCCGTTATAAAATCATTCTGATATAAGCTTTCCCTTCGCTTAATGGAATAAAGGCGGGTACCACGTAATGAGGCTATATTCATAGAATTTTTTTTTCAGGAAAAAAAACACATGTTTGTTTTAACAGTTGAAATCTACTATATTCTGCGAATATTGCAACAGGGAAAATTTGAATAATTCTGTTTTCATCAAATAGCATGTTTTTGTTTATATTAAAAAGCACTTTTTAATGTATGCTTAAAAAAATGGATGATCGGAATTTGTCTTACACACTGTTGAATCCTGTAATTTAACAAGTGGTTTGGTTCACAGGCGACAGTATCGGTGAAAAACCCCATTTGTTTTACTGGATTCAACAGAGATATACATAAAGTATACCATTAATATTATAACATGTGTGTTGTAATATTTATAAACCTGTGCCCGCATTCATAAATTAACTTAAGTGGAAAATATTACTTAAGTAAAAATTTAAGATTTTAACATATTTTTAAATATCCCTATTAACCTCTAAGAGACACTACAAACCATCTATTTTAATATAACTATTTAGCTGTAGGTTTTATTTATCCATAACCTTATTAACAATATTAAGAAAACGTCTTAAATCGATAGAAAAGGGTTTTTAAAAAATTGATAAAATTTGACTTAAGTTAAGATATTGTTAAGAAGCTTTAAGAATACTAAGAATATTAGCTTTAGCGATTGCGGACACGATTTTTCATGATCAAGTCACGGTGACATTCACCTTAGATTTACTGACCTCAATATTAATAGTGGTCATACTCTTAACAAAGGCAGTCACCAATGACGTTTGAATATATTTGCCTCAGAGAAAATAGAGTTACGGTGCGGACAATGGTTTTCATGATCGGGTCAGTGACCTTGACCTTTGATCTCAAACTAAATAGGGGTCATTCTCTCACCAAATGCAGTCAACCCATGTAGTTTCATGATACATGTATTTGCTTCAGTAATTAAGGAGTTACATTGTTGCCAAGGTAGTTCATGATCGTTTCAGGGTGATATAGACATTTGACCTATTAACCTCAAAATCATCAAACGATGTAATCGTCTTATACAGGCAGTCAGCCCATGACGTTTCAAGAGATTTCCTTCAGGAAAAGAGTTACAGTGCGGACAATGCGTTTCATTATCCGGTCAGTGACCTTGATTGTTGACCCGCTTAAAATCAAAAGGATCACCCTCTCGTCACAGGCAATCCATCCATTAAGTTTCATGAGATTAAAATGTGTTACGCAAACGGGACGCGACGGGAAAAACATGTGTTACGGGAAGCGAAAGGTCATCAGTTGTTATGAGTATAAGAAGTTTGGGAACAGTCCATTCAAAAGTGTTTGAGATATGCAAGTATTGAAAATGTGTTACACGACGGGACACGACGGGACGCGTCTGGACAAAAATGTGTTACGGGACTGGACGCGACGCAACGCGGCGGACAACGTGATTCCTGTATAGGCCGCAGTTCAACTTGTGAAAGCGTGGGTATAATAAATGGTCAATACATATTATAGTTTGTATAATACGAGTATATGATTACACACTATAAGTGGCACACAACAATTTTAATGTACTATCACCCAACAGTAAAGCAAGAATCTATTATGATAAAAGTTAAATCTGTTAGAGGTTGCAATGTTCTATAAGCCATTTATTTACTAGAAGGGGAATAAAAAAAAACTTTTGCCAAAAATCTAGAATTGTTAAATTGTTCACGTTTTATTCATAGCATATTTTACTTTAATGACTTATTAAGGTCATTTTACATCGGGAGAAAACATTAATATACAATTTTTTCTCTTTCAAAACCTGGTGATGCCTCTAGTTTTAGAAATAAATAGGGCAGTTGGGAAGACACTTTTGTAGATATTTGGTCTGTTCTGAAATGTATAACAAGCAGGCATTTGAAAATTTAAGCCACGTAGTGCTTGTTTAAATAGCAAACCAGGGGAAATGTGTGAGGGTATAAGTAAAAATGGATACGACTTACGATGGATTATGATACGACCACGCTCGGAGCACAAAACACAAATGATACGACGAACTCGGAGTATAATATTCACTTATTTAAGTTCTTGTATGAAATTAAAAGTATTTGTTAGCATTTTCAGGCCAGCGGAGCTTATGGGATGACGAGTTGTCCGTCGTCCATCCGTCCGTTCGCCGGTCGTTAACTGTTGCCTTGTTAACATGATAGAGACTTCTTATTTAACCCTATCTTTACCAAACTTTGTCGGTGTATATATCTCAATGCAAGTGCGTTTGAAACTGGTCTCTCACCACTGCGGGTTCGAATCTTAATCAAAGCTTGACTTGTAAGTCAAAAGATGTTCATTCTTGCGGATGGCTAGGTAGATAGTTCTAGTACTACATAAGCCGGGACACCATTTAACCAACCGACCGGCCGACCGACCGATCAACCAACCAAGCATCTGGCACAGAAATATATCGACCGATACGTCTCGTCACAAAGCTAGATTTTATAGCGACATCGGTAGAGCGTCTTCATTGCATGCGATAATTCCCGAATTCCAACCTCGCTGGGTGTACTTAAGTTTCCTTATCTGTTTTCATTGGTGCCGGGACCAAGATATTTATTGTTGGGGTAAATGTGTGGTATCTGTGGGTGAAAATATCAAAAGGTTAATTATGGGTAACAGATATCTAACGGTTAAAGGATGGAGGTATGTAGCAAGAATCAGTTGGGATGTATGTAAATATATAGGTTATAAGCGCGTTACTAGTGTCTCGCCACAGATCTAGCTTTGATGGCGACATCGCCAGAGCATCCGCCTTCTATGGAGGGTCCCGAATTCAAAGCTCACTGAGTGTACTGAGCTGTCCTATTCCTTTTATGATAGACTTCTGTGTCAAATATAAATACTATTCTTTAAGTGATGAAGGAGTTACGAGCAAAACTGTCTGATGCACTGGCGGACAGGTGGATGGAACTGATCATACTTATCCTCATTTTCTTCGAAAATTGCGGATATAATTTGAAAAAGGACCCTACTAAGTGTACATGTATTTATTTAGTATGCAATGTTTTACGTGTAATTATGCATTGTTTTATATTAATTTGATTACATGTAAATATCCTAAACACGTTGTACATTTAGACAAGAAACTGTATAATTAAAGTCTAAATAAAAGTAAGCTCTGTTCTGTCTTTTCTTAAACCATTGAGTAGAGGCACGTTTTGCAAATTTAGGAATGGCGTTTAGTGTATACTAATTTGTTTGAAAGATACAATCGGTCGTACAATTGTTTTTAGATTCTTTTTTAGAATTATTTTGCGTGGACTTTTTCTCAGTGCAACAGGCCCCTGGGGATAAAAAAATTAAGGCAAAATCAACAGAATCAGAGGGTTTGTGACCTCGGTGCTATTAAAGTGTGAAACGGATATTCCAACTTTTCACCACGCAATATAGCTGCATCACGAGTAGGTAAAACTCCGTTTATAAAACCTATTTACTTCACCGCCCCTGATTATAGTGTTGTTTGTAAGCAATAAGAAACAATATAAAAGTGTAAGCATTCCGTGTAAATGTAAAATGGTTTATCTTCCTTTTATATATTGGAATATCAATACCATACCATATCACATAACATGCGGTATGGGAGTGTAAGAACACCATTCAATATTTTCGATATTCCACTAGTGGTGTAACATAACGTTAATGAAGTCATGGACGTCACGTTAATGTACGTTTTCTGACTAATGTGAAGTTATAAGTTATGTAATAAATAGAATCTAACATTCGTTCTCATTTATTATTGAATTTATTAAACTCGTTAGCAAAAAATGATATAATGCTGGGCAATAGTCTCGCATTATATCATTTTGCCAACTCGTTTAATTAATTCAATAATGAATGAGCACTCATGTAAGATCCTCTAATTACCGGACATTGTCCCGGTAATACTATCGGGAATGCAAGGCTCAGTGTTGTACATGGATTTCTATATATATATATTTTTTAATTTTTTTATTTTTTAATTACAATTACCAGATTAATGGTGATCCGTTTATTCACCCCGTAATAGGTTTGTGAGTGTCGGAATTTTTATATTTGGTGGCAAATGCATTTTGAGGTTAATGAGACCCTTTGTGTCTCATTAGACAAACCGAATGTCGATCAACTTTGTGTCTCATTAGACAAACCGAGGGTCGATCAACTGCTGCCGTTCTTGTGCAATTTTGAGACATAATTATATTGGGCATATCTTTTGAAAAGTATTTACATATATGTATATTGTTAAAAGATGGAAAAAACTGAGTTTCCATACAGATTTTCAGAATGGATTGAAAATGAAATTGAACAATTATATCAAGTCATAAATGTCTAAAACTTTCACATTTATGGACAATCTTTATCCACATATATAGTTGTTGGGACGGACAGGTGGATCGGCAGACAGACAGACATACTGATTGCCAATCTCTAATCAGTCCGGTTTCACTGGTAGAGGAATAATAATCCTAAAATAAGCCTTTATAAAGGAATGAACAGTACATATAAAGAACTGGGGACACAATTAATTTCAACAATTTATGGATTGCCACTTTTATTTAAGAGTATATATTAACACAAAAAGAAGCTCACAGATTACATATTTATATGTCACTAATGAATTCATATGTGAGATGTTAGTACACCTGGTGAAATTATAAGTTGCATTGGTTTTAGTGCATCATTTGGTTATCATTATTGTTATTGAAAATATACTAGCATAGAGCAAACGAACATGACGATACCATGATCTTCAGACAATAATATATTACATTATGAATATTAATTTAATGCATCGATGAATACACACCATATTTAATTATATTCCTAAGAGGAGTTTTATGAGAAATACGACTCCAGAATTCACTTCATATAATTATTTACATCACATTGTTTTAATATGCCTTTAAAGTGTTCAATATACGTTTTGTCTATACATAATGAACAAAAATGTACTGTCTTTATGGTGTTTCAAAGTAATCTGTCCATGTAAATGAACCGTCTTTTTAATTGTGAGGTACTTTTAATTTTAAAAAGAAATATAGAATTGAATTGAATTGAATGTTGTTTAACGGCTCATCAACACAGTACAGGTTATTTAGAGCCGCCCCAGAGAGAGGGGAAGGATACATAGGAATCCGGGAACCTGCCCTACTCTTATTATCGAATAGATTCCTATGGTTCTTTAACGTGGTCGGAGGATAGACCGATACACGGGACCGCCCGGTTTACGTCCCCATCCGACGGACGAGGCTAAGGAAAAGTGTCTTGCCCAAGAACACGCCGACGGAACACAGTATAGAAGTTTTATGTAAATGTTCCACGATAAAACACCTTGATTTTTGCGGAAGTGAATTTTATATAAATGTTCAGTTTGCTGCACAGTAATATATTATAAATAAAACAACATGAATGTTGCTGGATAGTATTTTATATAAATATTCCTTGATAAAACAACATGAATGATGCTTAATTATAGCATTATAAATTGACATCAATAAAACAACATGCATTTTTGTTGAATGTGTATGTAAAGTTATTATTGATGATAAAACAGGTAAATACACATGCAATTTTTCGACTTGTGCTCGTACATGATTTTTTTGAAAGCGAAAATGATTAGGGTAACACTGCCTGTGGATGCTTCTATCAGATATATTTATATCCCTACTAGACAACATCTTTTTAAATAACCAAAACAGCGTGATATTGCAGATATACGAGCGACTAACTCAATCATTTATCAACACGAATTGAATTGAATTGAATTGGGTTTTAAGGCGCACCAACACATGAAAGGTTATATGGCGCCTAACAGGCATGAACATGCCAGGCTTATCCTCCATGTACAATATGGAAAATGGGCCTGGAATCTTCTCACCCTGAACTGCAGAGTTGCTGCAAATTCTATCGTAGAAACTCCATTTACGGAGTCACGTGTATTGTTTTTCTGCCACTGCTCTTTTGATGTGAGCGAGATGGCACCTGAAACAATGCAGGGATCATGATGAAGACCTTTAATGAACATGAACAAAAAATGATAAAATGAACATGAATTTGGGGAGATTTGGGGGGATCTGCAGTGGCCCTATTCTATGCCCCGTGTCCAAACGGGGCCGCCGGGAACCACACGGGGCTTATCAAAACGAAAGCACAGTTGTAATAAAAACAGTTGTAATAAAAATGGTTTCTGGGAGTGTAATAAGGCCATGACTTATTGCTCTTTATAGACGCATAGGAGTACAGAATCACTGTGTTTTATACAGTTAAACATTTAATCTCAATTGTTTTCATGGTATATCATACGATACGTTCAGACACCTTAACTATTTATCTTTATTTGATATCTTACTTTATAAAATTCAGAATTTGGTCTAAGGTGTCGCATTATTTGTAAAGCGTACGCGTTACAGCTGCGTAACGTAGCAGACGTCATGAAAACAACAAGACGACGTCGTGATATCTCTTACAAATCGACGCCATATATAAGGTAAATTGCAAACATTAAAGTGAAACTATCACGTCCTAGGTGTGTTATGTGATAAACAAACTCTTACGTTCGCGACTGTGTTTTATTGACTTTAATAAGCTCGTTGGATAAAACAATAGGATACTCGGCAGAGCCTCGTATCCTATCATGTTATCCAACTCTTTCATTAAAATCAATAATACACAGTCAAAATATAAGATATATACTCAATAAGCAAGCATTAGTCACATACGCTGTACAGTGCCAACCGTGTCTCAGTGATTGTCATGTAGTTTGGAGACTATATTGTTCTCGTCATCCATGAGTCATGCATGCAATTATATTCATTTCAAAATCTTTACACATAAAACATATTAATATTAACGTAATTAAACTTGCCAAACAGTGTACATGCCATTGCGCCTTTCTTTACAAATAAAATACTACTCGCCCAGTGCTTAGCATCATGACCTTTAGCGCGACCTAGTTATACTTGTAACGGTTTTAACTGGATTTGTTTTTAGTTGATTTAGAATCGAATTGAATTGGGATTTTAAGTCGCACTAACACATGAAAAGGTTATATGGCGCCTAAAAGGCATGAACATGCCAGGCTCATCTTCCATGTACATCGAGATAAAATATGGAAAATGGGCCTACCCCTCCAAAGGGATCTGCAGTGGCCCTATTCTATGCCCCGTGACCAAACGGGGGCACCCGGGAACCACACGGGGTAGCAGATTTAGATATGGCAAGCATAAGATCATTAAGTGAAAAAGTGATGATAGATAGAAACATGCAAAACGGAAATATAAATAAAACTAGACTATTATACAATATATATTTACATAAAAAGTAATTGCAAAGAGACAGTGTCGTAGTGTCGACATCGAGTCAGGGACGGATCCAGAGTGAGGCTTGAAGGGGTTGGGTGGACGCTGTCGTCACGCGCCCTTCCCTAAAATCTGAAAAGTTAAGAAACTTCATACGTAAACGCGTTTTTCCTTTATGTTCGTCTTTGGTTGTCGTTTTCTTTTAAAAGTTGCTGACCCTAAACTGAAGAAAATAGTTTTGTGTGGGTACGAACTATGCATCTCTTGTCGAAGATTTGTATTTGTGTTGATATGATAGAGATTTCATGTGGACTCGGACCAGATACTCAGGCATATACAATTGAAGCCTTTAATAACACCTCTCGGTATCTGGATGACATATTGAACATTGAACATTGATAATTCTTTCTTTTCTACTATGATAATCCTTTCTTTTCTACTATGCTTAAACTATCTATCCCAAATAATTTCAACACAACAAAGCTAATATTGCCGATACTGTCGCTTCTTTTCTTGATTTAAATCTCGCTATTGAAGATGGAGAAATATGACCAAAATTTATGATAAGAGAGATGATTTTAATTGTTATATTATTAATTATCCGCACTTGGTTGTGTATAACTAAGAAGTTACTCCATTAGGGCTACCGTTATCATAAACTTCGATTGTTTTTTTGCAAAATTATATTATCGTAATCTAAAAGTAATGTAAGAACTCTTCTGCGACAAGGACTATCATAAACTGACTTCTAAGGTGATGTGATTTACAAACTTAGTAAGATCCTTGGTCATAATCAATTTCATACAATCTTTATTAAACTTATTAAAACGTTTATCAAAATAGGTTATGACTCTATCATTTTGCAACGTACTGCGTGTTTAGTGGTAGACACAGTTACAGTTTGCTCGTATGATTTCTGCTTTGATTGTGCGATGACCGGACAGATTATGGACACTATGACAAGTCTACCTAAATCCTCAATGGACGGTAGTGTCTGATACTTGTCTTTATTTGTGTATAGTCGTAACCTTCATTGTTTGTTCTCTTGTTGCTATGGCTTCTGCCAAGGCACTCGGTACTTGATTTGTGGTTTTCTAGTTTTTTTTCTATATACATATATACATGATCATTTATGTGTTATACTTAATATGGCCTATTAATGCTGCCTTGTTTGTTAGAGAAGGCGGGAATGTCTTTATTTACACTGTCCCGTTTTATTGGGATGACACTAGGGTACGAATGAGGTTTGGTGCGTCATAGAGCCTGGTTTAAACCCCCAACTGCCATTCTTTCACTGACCGTTCCAAGGTGGTAGCCTTATTGTAAACCCCTTTTTATTCCTGTGATGTCATACGTTGGCTTATATACATCTTTGTAATTGCTGTTTGTTTCTATGCTTGCTTTTTGGTTGACTGTGGTCCTATAATGCAGCATTTCCTGTTCGACTTGTAGATATAGTTTTGGTTGGTAATTGTTTTTGTTGTTATTTTATGTTGTTCACCCTCTTATCTCATATCCTGTATCCGTCCCTGCCAGTTGTACATATTTCATATACATACATACGCATTACTTAGCTGATAATAGATTCGAAATGTAAAAAAAAAAGTAACTAGTGTGAAATAACGACTTCTGCATTACGTTAACACGGAGTTTCGTTCCCTATTTTCGGTTTTGTTCTATATTCAAGTTGAATGTATTGTTACAAAAAAATGTGTAAAACAGCTTCCGGGGGTGAGAACACACCATTTGGCATACTGAACAATAATGATGTTAAAAATCTGTATCAGATTAAACATTAAACAATTGAATTGATTTAAACTCCCCAAATTCAACGAATACATTTGAAAAATATTAGTAATACACGAAAGTAAAAAATATCTCTATCAAACAAATATCGTAATACGGGTAAAATAGTAAAAACTCCATACCGAAAGCATTTAATTTAGTTCTGTTTACGGATAGGAGTTACTTTATGTATATCCACACCAATGTGTTCTGATTATAGACTGTTCAATTTAAAACAACACACACTATCAAATTATATATATGCAATTATAAACAACGTTAACGATTTTTTTTCTCTATTTTAGCTAGTATCGTATAACGAATCTTTAAATTGCTTTTAATTGTATGACATTGACATGTAATAAATTATGTAAAAAATAATGTAACAATTGAAACAATTTTAAAGTTAGCGTATCCTGCAATAAATTGCTCTATCTGCCGAAAGCACAGCTGGAAAACCCCGACAGGGAGTGAGTCGAGAGAAGTTGTAAAGCTTGCAACGCCTACACAATACATACTGTGCCAGTCACAGCAAGACAATGGTCATGCAGAGAGGATTCAAAACATCAAGAAAAAAAATAAGAGTCAGTGTTTAAGGTAACAAACTAATATTCATTATGTTCCAGCTGAAATACAAATCATAACACCAGCAGCGTTGCATTCGAAGTTAATTGAAAACAGTGTTTCATCTGATTAACATGTCCACGAAATTGCAGCACAGAGTTGGTGAGCGTTGTTTAAGGCCGACACCTGTCGATAAACCTGGGGTACAGGCACACTTCCCGGATGTGGTATCTGTTGAGGATCCAGCACAGGAACCTCTCTAGGCCCAAACCATACCCACCGTGTGGACACGTGCCAAAACGACGCTGAAAGTAGACATATACACGTAAGTAGAAAGAAAGAAAAAAATACTTTTTCGGATTCATATTACAAGGCAAAATAATATGCGGAGACATGTTTCTCTGGTCAAATCTGGCCTCGCTCCAATATTTAGATAGAGGGAGGTAAAACAGATGTATCCTTACACAAATTAATTGACCATGACACAACAACTGATAAAAAATCTCAAAAAGTAAAACTTGCTGATAATTATAAACTTATGCAAGGTCGTCATACAATTAAAGCATGTTCAAATGATAATAGTATTATAGGGCACCATTTGCTTAATCTGTGTAACAGTAATATTAGCTTATTACACTTGATTTATATCTTATTTATAAATACCTGCAATAGTTAATGTACATGTGATGTCTGAAGGTATGCCCGAATGTATGCGTAAAGAAACACTCTCATGATATGTGTACCAGTACTATTAAATATAAAACCTACCAGATCTGTGTACCAGTATTACTAAGTATAACACCTACCTGATCTGTGTATCTGATATGTGCACCAGTAATGTAACACCTACCATTTCTTTGTACCAGTAAAACGAAGTGTAAAACCTACCTGATCTGTGTACCAGTAATACTAAGTGTAACACCTACCTGATCTGTGTACCTGATATGTGTACCAGTGATACTAAGTGTAACACCTACCTGATCGGTGTACCAGTAATACTATGTGTAACATCTATCGGATCTGTGTACCAGTAATACTAAGTGTAACACCTACCTGATCTGTGTACCTGATCTGTGTACCAGTAATACTAAGTGTAACACCCACCTGACCTGTGTACCAGTAATACTAAGTGTAACACCTTCCTGATCTGTGTACCTGATCTGTGTACCAGTAATACTAATTATAACACCTACCTGATTGGTGTACAAATACTAAGTGTAACGCCTACCTGACCTGTCTACCAGTTATACTAAGTGTAATTTCTACCGAATCTGTGTACCAGTAATACTAAGTGTAACACCTACCTGATCGGTGTACCAGTAATACTAAGTGTAACACCTACCTGATCGGTGTACCAGTAATAGTTGGTGGGATCGATGCCTTCACGCTTGAACCCTTCCATCAACTCCTCGTACTGCGATATTCTCATGGACCCGCCAATGATCTCTCCTACGTTTGGCATCAATAGGTCAACCTGTATACATTAAGGAATTGTATTAATACAATACGACTGCACTTAATGCAGTTCCAGCATTCTGGTTGGCTTAGCCTTAAATATGCGCCCTAAATATCTCGATTATTCCGTCGCAAATTTAACAGTATTGATATACAACATTATCCCTGATTGGAAAACAGATACACCTTTAACATTTCACTGGAAGCAAATATAGAAAACGAGCAGGAAAGGTAGCATTCACAAACTCCTTTCATCCATAGTAACATATAAACACAATGAGTTCAAATATATGACACAATCTGTCTATTAATTAGTATAATTACTGAAAATACTACCCTTCTAACCAAAGCAATACAACTCCAACAGAAACGCAAATGCATAGTTTAACGAAGATCGGTCAAGTAGATATATAAATGTCGTGCGGAAAATCATCTGAATACTTTCAGAAAGGGTAACTTTTAATACAATAATAAAGTCGATGAAACCAAATTTATTGCACAGTTTTTATTTTCAAAATAGGTGTATACAAATGGCATAAAATAAAATATGACAAATAGCAGTTCTCGGACAATTTTGTTCAAAATATATGCTTTAGCGCTGAATAAACAGCTGGTTATTTTATTGAGTATGTTTTTATTCAGTATATAACACGCTGTTATTCCAGGACATGTTCTACATGTAACATGGTCTAAACTGTTCTAGGGAAATACTTACAGACTCTGTGAGACGTCTGTCATCTGTACATCTTGGCATGTAGAAGGACTTGATTTCTGCAGGGAACTTACACAGGAATATAGGCTCATTGATTAGGTCAGTCATCTTTCTCTCGGGAGCCTCTGGTATATCCTATAGAGATATACATTAAATTTTTGTTTAAAAAAACTACAAGCAGTAGTAACTAAATCCGTTCACAAATAACTACAACACAATTCAAACTATTGTAAAACATACGCAACTTAAACTATCGTTTATTTCAAGGTTTTACGTCTTGAGGTAATTATTCGAATTAAACCTAGAAGACTTGTAACGATAACTTAACTAAAGAAAAATGGTGAACGCGTACAACTGTTTGTCGTTATACTTACATCCCCAAACACGTACAAAGAGCCATCGTCTTTTGTTATATTGTGATCCTTTAAGAACACCAGAGCTTCGGTATAAGCCATTCGTCTGAATGGCTTTTTTGGTGGTTTGAAGTCCGGGTTGAGCTCGTGCACAATATGGCCAAACGGTGACTTGAGAATTCGATCTACCACATCACATACAAGATCCTCAAGTCTCTGAAGCAGACCGTCAAATGCGATGAATGCACATTCTGCCTCTATATGTGTGTACCTGTGAAAAGGGTGATACATGTAATAAATGAGTATACACATTACATCGTAGTAACATGGAGTTATTGTGAGGTTTGGTGCACCCTAGAACCTGGTTTAAACCCCCAGCGGCCTTTTTTGCCACTGACCGTTCCATGGAGGCCGCCCTATTGTCAACCCTTTGTGTTTATGATGTCTTATTTGGCCTTTTATTCATCTTTAAATTTGTTCTTTGTTTTTGTGTGTGTTTGTGGTTGACTGTCGTCCTTGAATGCTGCTTTTCCTGTTTTTTTTATATCTATAGTAAGTCAACTATAGTGAGAATTGAGGACTAATATGGAAAAGAAAGTTCTTAAACGTAAAACTGTATGCATTGTATTTCAAATAGCATGGACGTAATAATATGACAGTACCATTATTAAATGCGAAACGCCTTATAGTCATCGTATGTACACATGTTCATGACAAGTCATCAACGTATCTTAAAGAACATAGCACAGCGTTAATTGAAAGGAAAACTGGTAAATTAAAAACAAATCTTGCTGCAACCTTTGTTAAACACGGCGCACATTATCGTAATTAATCGTCTGTACACAATGGAATTTCGTAATATTATCTCAAAACAGTTCCATGTAAGTATCTCAAACAGCATTGAAGGTGACGAAGAGAAAATGGTTAATTTTCCACGAGAGGGAATAACTGAAAAAGTTATAATTTGTCGACAACAACTTCAAAATTTGAAACGTCTTCTATGCTTGTATGAGGTGTTATTATGGTCGCAAATAGCATGTTATCAAGGGATTTGCACACTAAAGTGTTACAAATGTACGAGCGAACGCAAGGACCAACGACGCCAAAACAATATTGTTTCTTTTTTCAAAACAGGAAAGGAGGCAAATAAAATAAAATTAAAATAAAAACGTTCTCATCCCGTTTTAATGATTTTTCTTACGCCAAGGCAAACATGTTTTCTCCATTTTAATGGGGCGTAACGGATTTTCCATTTCAAGAGTACCAGCTGCACCTACTACCCACCCCACTAAATATGTTCCTGTGTCTGTTGATGGACTGTACTAGTCAATACATTCCTATATTTAATCGTGTCTGAAAAGTCAACAATATATTTGTTTCATAGTTTAAACATAGAAAGTGGGCTACACGACAGTGAAACAATGAGTATTCAACTTTCACTTACTCAGCAAGATGTCGTCTGGTTCTCGATTTTTCAGCTCTATACGAGCTGGCTATACAGAATACATCGCCCATTGATGGTAGACACGTTTCTAGATACAGCTGACCGGACTGGGTCAAATAGGACTAACAATTGAACAGACAAAGTAAGTAAGTAGTTTATTAAAGTGGCATGTGCATATGTGCATATACAATTAAAAATAAACAAATATGAAACAATAGCAAAATAAAGCACGCGGCACCAATCGGCTAATAAGTCACTGTCTACACATACATGATATGAACAAAGCTCATTATATCTGTAACTGGACCAAATTACAAACATGTACAACAAATATGTTGCTACGTGATTGCATAGAATACTTTAAAAAAAAGTCTACGTTTAATCAGTACTTACATAAGTATGTTAGCCTTTTGCGACATATCAGTCAACACAATTAATCTACTACTTTGTAACAAAATACTTTAAACATACGCGTATATTCCCTCTATCATTTAGTTATAGATTATTTGATCCTGCTTGATCCTGCTTGATCCTGCTTGAATGCGTGATTTGATACGAGCAACAGTCACAGACAGCAATACGTTTATCTCAGACTGTGTGTGAATATACTGGGCATACACAGTATTTCGATAACAATTTAAATTGACTGCTGTGATTTGACTCTTTCAGTTTGGTATTGGTAGATGCAAGTTTCAATGCATATTCATATACACAGTTAAATGAAGAAATATGAAGCAATATACAAGTTATGGATAAAGTTATGTTTTAGGATGTACGGTATTAATATATCCTCATCTGGAGGCGGTGTGTGATAACAATATATTACTCTGTATTCAGGTAGATAACTGGATAATCAATTACTGTTTACAAGGGATGTTTTATAAATCCAAATTCAAATTGTTATACATTGAATATATACATTGGAATAAAACAGAAAATACAACCGTTCGTATTATAAACTTTGACCAAAAATATATGTATTGACCTCTTGACCAAAGAAGTCCAGTTTGAACAGTGTGGATCCGCCTTCTACTTGTGTCTGCACCAGGCTCGGTGGGCTGACCTCGAAATAACCCTTACTGAAATAGTGCTCTCTAAAACAGTGCATAACTACAGATCTCATCTTCATCACTTTGGCAGTCTGAAAATAAAATGACGCCGTTATTCAGTATTCAGGCCCTCAGGCAGAGCATAGTGCCCACATGGCAGAGGAATTGTTAAACATGTTGATAATTGAATTTTCATAATCAGGTCTGCCTTATTTACCCAGTGTAAATGGCATAATCTGAACGTAGAAGGGTTTGTTTTACTTATAACGGATCATCATTTAACATTTTGAAGACTAACTGCGAAATTTCCAGTTGAGTAATAAGTATGTCAAGAACATAACTTGCACAATTGTTTTTTTTAAGCTCTCTGTAAATGGGATCAATATATCAAATAACAGCAACACAGATAGAGCATACAGTTACAACGTGTAATTAAGTCCTAACAAGTGAGTGTATTTTTTTTTATTAGATTTCAGTCAATGGGAAATAACTTTGAGCAGTATATGAAGTATAAGCAATGTAATTATGTCCCATATAAATTTTCAATCATATGAAAGCAAGCGTAATTAAGAGATACCAAAGATAAATTAACAAGCAAATCAAGAAATCATTTTGATCAAAACTCTTAATTATAGAACTTGGTTAAATGTGATACATTAAATAGAATCGAGGTAGAATGGAGAGTTATGGAGCTTGATTTCGAATACATAGCAAACTCTAAAAAGGAAACACCACAATCCTGCGTTATATGGCATACTAACGTTTTCTCCCCGTATCATCATGTGCCTGTTGTCCAACTGCACATCCACATTCGCGTCCACGTTGAGTAGGTTGTCAGCCCCACCTGGTGGCGATGAACCCACCAACTCCCAGAAATCCACAGTCATTTCATGGTTACCTTCCGCCTAAAATAAGGCATTAACATATTGTCAGAGATGTGTTTGTTTGGTTTTCAGAAGAAAGTAGCTAGGGAAACCCATTAGCTGAACTTTGTAGCACTTTTTTACGTTTCTATACATCACTTATCATAACATAACCTTCAGCAATACACATAATAAAATATATTATATGTACACTCACAAATAAATGTTCACATTGTAGACATTAAATGAATGCATTTATTATTTGTTCAAAAACAATTATTTAAATCATATGCAAGGTCTTTCAGCAAATTCCGCACACTATTTTGTTCTCGTCATTGATCGATATAGGTTAATATATCTAATACTATTTGTTCAGTTGTTTTTGTGATAATAATATGTTTTTAAACAATAGGGACGGGCATATCGACAGATGTGAACTATGAGGTCAGAGCACTAACTTAAACGTAATATGTACTCACCTAATAACCCAAACAATAAACAACACGTGCTAAATATTAGGAATGTATTAACATGAAACGTATGTACAGCATTATTAAGATTAGTCAAAATCTTAAAAACATATTTACAATAAATTCGTGTAGAGAGGCCGGATGATGTCTCGCTCTGTGTAAACAAGTTGAAATAGCGTATACAATAGAAAAACTATTAGAAAATAAATATACCTGAAATACCTGTACATAAAACGTTCAATTTACAGTGTATTAGGCAGTTTTACCGATTAGACTGCATACATGCTTAGTAACACTATAAACTGATTATTAGTCAGCTCATGGTCGTGTGCATGAGCTATTATGTTTTACCGTTTTAGAAAACACACACAAGGGGACATATTCTTTATTACAGACATGTGCAGTATTAAACTTTAATGAAATTATAAGACACATTGCATCATCAGCATGGTCATATTCAGAGAGAAGAACGTTAACTTACGGTTTTCCCTTCTGGTAGCGCCTGTATTACTCCATACACACAGATAGCAGCTTCCGTTGCCAACGTCAACGCATCATATGTCTGACACTGTATATACGGTAAAAAGTATTCTAAATGCATCTATTAAAGGGGTTGATGCACTATTTTCAAACACTATTTATCAGTTAATAGGGCTCTGAAAAACTTGAAAATAGCTAAAAGAATTATCAAAATGCCATGAAAAAAAAGAGGTATGACCTATTGAAAATTTGCAAAGAATATAAATGGAGGCAGTCATCTTTGAACGATGACGTCATAGCGCCATTTTACCATATATGGCATATTGACAAAACACATTTTAAAGCAAAGAAAATCATTGCAAATTGATTAAAAATAAATATATAAATGTAAAATGTATAAATTATATGGTTATTTTTCATTTGCAGTGATTTTCTTTGCTTTAAAATACATTTTGTCAATATGCCATATATGGTGAAAATGCGCGATGACGTCATCGTTCCAAGATGGCAGCCTCCATTTATGTTTTCTTGCAACTTTTCAATAGGTCATATCTCCTTTATTTTTATTTTCATTTTGATAATTCTTTCAGCTTTTTTTAAAAGTTGTTCAGAGCCCTTTAAAATAAACCTTGTTTGAAAATAGTGCATCAACCCCTTTTAACACACAAAGTTCGGAAATCTCAGGGGTTAGGGGCGAAGGTTGGCGTTATGGTGGGGGGGGGGGGGGGGGGGGGGGGGGGGGCGGGGGGGGGGGGTATCATTCTTTCAAAAAAAAAAATTAAAAAAATACAAAATAAAAAAGAACGTAATTACATATAAATCTTAGCCGTCTACACACACATACAATTAAATATAGATAGGTTATTCATATTCTGTGAGATTTTCGGCAACATTCAGCCTACATGCATGTGCTACAACGTAATGCAAACTATAATTAAATTAATCCTTAACCCGCTACATATATAAAACGGACTGTTCTTCTTTTTAATTAAGATCATTTCATTAATGTGACAAAGAGGTGTTTTGGGAAAATGACTGATCAGCAGCTGGACATTGTAAGCCCTAATCAGACTGCGAGTTACTCGCAGGCTGATCTGGGGTTTCAATGGACGCAAAGGCTATTATAGTCGTGATTAGCGGGTTAAGTGTGAAGTACGTACCAATAGATCCGAGGCGACACACTGCAGGAAACCAGTACCGTCTCGTAATACGACAAACATGAGGTTTTTACCCTGTCTTCTTAGTCGGTGTACCCAGCCGAAGATCCTCACACGGACATTCTTGTTGCTTTCTGCTTCACGAATCTTGATCTATGGAGACCAAATATTCATAATTTAATATGCAAATTCATCTCATATTAATAGTAACTACATGTACATAAAATGGATGGGAATTTTATTAAGTATCTGGGCATGTAAGGCTATTTGATGATGTATATTGTACATGGAAGAATGAAAGGAAGGTTATTTGATGATCTTTAAGCATTTCGAAGATAATTGAACAGCAGTGCTTCAAGCCCTCCACGTTAGAAGTGGGTGTTTTCGTTTTAGTATTGATGAAGTAAAGACTGACATCACATCCCTACGCGGATGTCATAGAAAGGGTTACAACTAACATGTAAAGTAAAAGAATTAACGGAAGTTAACATAAACGTTCCATCTACTATTGACCTACTCAAAAAATACAGGTAAGGGGATCCGTAGCCCGGGGAGACTTTTGACGGCAGTCACACATTACTAAACAAAGGCTACTGAGGCTAGGGTGATGTCAATAAATACAAAAAAAGTGGATCCTTCGAAGCAAAGAGCAAAAACAAGAGAGGAAAGTAGCAGACTCAAACATCTTATATTAAAACTTCCCTAACCCGTTTGGGAGCTGGTAGGCTACTGTCTTGTTTGATAACTATCTTCTTGGATTCCTCCAGGTTCTTCTCTCTGCGTTCAGCGTCTTCCACCTGAAGCAAAAGCAGGTTTTAATCACAAAGGATGTTTACAACAACTGTGCATACTTCGTTTATACGACTCTTTCATTTAAATAGGTACAGACACCACTGGCATATTCATATACATACAGTTTAACTTTAGAGCATGCAACCAATTCACAATCACCTTGTTTTATTTTCTTTCCGCTTCATCTGTGGAATTTTGTATAATAACCAATGAATTGTGTTGGAGATTATGAGATTTTTGTTTGAAAATTGTAGTAGTGAGCTTGCACATTCTTTGGAAATTTGAAATGTTAGGGTGCAAGTTGTCTTACGTACTTCTTTCTTTGCTTTCTCGGCTGCCTTGTTAGCCTCAATCTGCCAGATTTTATGCTGCTTCTCGAGCTGAGTCTTGGCTGCAGGCTCAAACTTCTGTAAAATATATCTTACTTAACATGCTTAAAGTCTGACTAATAATTAAATACATTCCTTAATTGAAATAAACGTTTTATCATTCCATCTAATTCCAATTATTTTACTATTATTAGTATGCATTTTACATAATGATGTATACGTGTATACTCCTAAAAATAATTTAAGACCATGTTTTGATTTGTGTCATTTTTAAAGTGCTGTTGTTGAACGATTTGCAGTCATTTTTTTCAATTTTTAAGTTTATTTGTGTTCTTTTACAATTGTTACATTACACATATGTATTAACTTTTTATATGCATATGAAATCCATAATATTAAAGATTAAGTAATTACTAATGTTCTGGTATGTTGTCCTTACCTTATTTTGAGGACTATATATAAATACAACTGATAACACAGCTTCAGAACACAGCCACAGTTAATTTTATTAACTGACAGAGTTAACAGAGTCTGCATGAAAAGCTATACGACTTTGCTGCAATTTGATTATGCGTGTCTTATATTCTATGCGAAACATTTTCCGTAAACAAAATTCATAAGCATTCTATGCGAATGGTTTTATTTAAATCTGTATGGCAGTCATACACATCCCATGCAAATAGTTTTGATCTGATTCTGGAGGCAAAATATAAGCCTTCGATGCGATGTATTTATATTCAAATTCGAATGGCCTTTAATGCGAATGATAAAATATGTTGTTGACTTTGCGTAGCGAGTATAAGCTTTTCATTCACATGGGTATGAGTTTGCCAAAGAGTTAAGTTGGGGTCCGTCTTGCAAGTCGGTAACTCTCGATTGTTTGAGTCTGCAGTATCAAATGGAATCAAAGTATATACCATGCCTTCCTTTTTACCATCCACATAAATGGTGGGGAACGGCTCCTGTCCTGCATGCATCATTGCCTAAAATAATCAAATACATATAATAGTACCTTATTAATGCAATAGTACCTTATTAATGCCCTAATTCAAAGTTCATGTTAAACACAAACCAAGCTGCTTCTGGCAGTTGATAGATAATTCATAAGACAATTTGGAAATATAGAATAAACAATTTAACTTCATGATCCTTCAATAAACTTCATGGTTTGTATTTTACTGACAAAATACTACTACTAGCTTTAATACCTCAAAGACTTGACATGCGTGCATGCAGTCATATTTTCCGATTGGCAAAATGTTAGTTATTGATACTGTGGTATAAGAGATGCTTTACCTGTAACACTGTTTTGAATGGTTTATCTGCAGTCCCATCACCAGCCTTATCTGACCCCGTGATTTCTGAGGTATACAGCCCTGTAACATGTTAACACATTTCGTTAGGCATATTGGTTTCTGTAGATACTAATTATACATTCGGTATTATGCTACCAATTTTGAAATAATTTTATTGTGATTTACAGATTTAGAAGTGATGTATATAGCTTGTATTACATTGAAAATATTGCAACATCTTACTGATCTCTTCGGTGAAATGTTCTCCGGGATTTATGCCATGGTGCAAGATTCCATCTTTGGCCCACGCCCAAGCCATCTGTTCCGTTATGAAAGACGTTGCTACATCCCCTTTGTTGCTAAGGACAATGACGCCACCGCTTCCGTTAACTCTTTTACTCAAATAATCTAGCCCTTCGTCGGCGGCTGTCTGGGCTGTCTTGCCTATTAACAAATATGTACTTTGATGCTATTACATAACTACGTATCACATGACTTGCGGTATGAAAGTGTAATAAATGTCACAATACACTAGTGTAACAGATACATACACATATAGGCCGAGTCTTCAATACTCGGTCTTTTTCGTTCAGCTCGGTATTCGATTGGAACTGCTTGTCGAATTCGGCAACCGATAAACATTACTAGGTTACGGAAATCGACTAAGTTGTTGAAACTTCTCGGTGTCGTACAGTGAATACAGAAGAAACACACAATAAGCAACTTCATTAATAAATGTACATTATGTGATATTTTCTAGAGTTATGTGATACAATCGTTCTTATTTGATATCAAAACTCCTTATCTAACTCCTTTAATAAAACCAAAATTAAACAGGCACTCATGTAAGATAATCAATATATGAAGCACTAAAGGAAGAACAAGGGTAAAGTGGTTTGTTTCTAAATCAGTTTTTGACCAGGTTACTACATCGCGTTCACTTCGTTTAACCTTGTGAATGGAATATTTAAGAAAGTAAGTCTTAGATCACAACCCGTAGGAAAAGACGGCAAGGTATCTCACAGTAATACAATGTTTATTATAAGTTTAAGAGCAGAAGTGAAAAATCAGAAGTGGTGCTCTCAAGAAAATTTGTAAGATTGAACTAGTGTAAACAAGGCAGACTTAATATATATAAGGGAAAACAATGGCGAATACAAGGCAGAATACGTGTATTCGAGGCAATTGTATTCTAGGCAGCGATGGAGGTACACAATCAAAAGTAGTGCATACATTAGAAAGAAGAGTTGACGCGATATTAGTGCTGTACACGTACGTAATAAGGCAGATATAGTGTACACACGTAGATGTGTATCGAAGGAATAATTAATGTACACACGGTACACGTAATGTAGAAAATACGGATGTATTGCCAAACAAACACAGTGTACACACGGTACAAGTAATGTTAACAGAAGAAATAGGGCAGACACAGTATACAACAGAGAATAGTGTTTACAATGAGAAAGAACTGTGTATAAGGCAAAGGTAGCATACATTAGTCAGAATACGTGTACAAGCTGCAGAAGAGTAGACAGATGTAGTGTACGAACGGCGGAGTATTACATAAAAAAAGTATTGCAGACAGGGCAGAACGAGTGCAATGAAACTGAAGTAATGTATACACTATATATTTATAACATTATATTTAGTTAAAACATTACCTTGTTTCATGAGCGAAATAATGTGGTGTGCCAGGTTAACCTTACACATAGATTCTCCATGTCCTGTGCAAGACACCGCGCCCGCGTCATTGTCTGCGTATCCACCCGATCCTGGAAAGTGTCAGATATGCAGCTATGTGTTTAATTGTATAAACCATTGATACCAGTCTGGACTGACATTTCTATCTCAAAGTTATGCGTTAAATATATCAAGCATAAACAACGTACCATAGCACAGCCAAAATACCCCTCGAAACACCTTTGCATGCATGTTTGTTTACTTTTATGTCATTATTTGCCTATTGTTATTAATTCTTATAACTTTCTGTGTATAAGGACCCCACTGAAAATAAGCCTCACTGGCTAAATGGGCCATCCTTAAGTAAAACTATTTTTTCTTTTCTATTTCGGTATAGTTCAAAAGTTTCTTTGATATATTCTATAACAGGCCAGTGCATTTATGATATACTTCTAAATACTTTATGATATCCACAACTGTGATACTTATATGAAACATGTAAATCAGTCTGTGTGATGTTATCTTGATAATATATGCTTAAAATTGTGATTATTTCAATAATATCTATATATGTATATTTAGAGTAGAATATCATTAACCAAGAAATCTGTAACATTCGTGGAGGCACACTGATCCGTTCAAAGTCCCAGTAATTTGTTTGCATTTCCTTTGCGTTCCAAGTTTTGTTTCTTGTTGTTTGGTTGATAGAACGTTTCAACTTAAGTATTCAGATCCCTACAGAGCTTATAATATAAACAGATCTTTGTTTTTTCTGTGTAATCACATACAAGATAAAACTTAGATTAGCGAAATACAATTAGACGTTATTATCGCTTTAAAGATTGTAAGTTATTGACCATTGTATGTAAGATCAAGGTGATGAAACAATGAACTTGTCATTAAGATAACACTAGCCAGAAGTCAGACGTAGGTAGCACATAATGTGGAGACTATTTTGAAGAAGCTTGCCGTTCTTTCAACTGTGCTATACTACTTTGGAGTATAAGACAGATTGAGGTTTAGCTGCTATTTGACAGAGTTAATTAGATCGGCATTCCATACATCGGATAGAAATTTGTTTCTATCACAAAGAAATGAATCAAAGAAATTACTTAACTGACAATAATATATTCCGAAGCTCGCAAAAAAAAAAAGAATCAACACGCAGTGTTGAACGAAAGTCAATGATATACTTGAAACTAACGTGATTTGAATGGATTTGAAACGTATCATATTTACAGTGTGCAAGTGCAGTTGATATACGATGCAACGTATAGCTACCTATTATTGGGCTATCTCCTACTCGACCAAGTTTCTTGCATGTAATACCACCGGTGGATGTTCCGAATGCAATGTTTCCCTGGCTATCGAGTGCGGTAGCCCCTACTGTATCGTTACCCCTTTCTCTGGAATATTATAATAAAGAACATGTTTATGATTAAACTACTGCCCCAACCAAAACACAATATTATTAAAATCAAATCTTAATTATGCTTTGATACTCTCCGCTTGAAGCATAGAGTAATGTAGCGTGATAGAGGGTCTGATGTTAATGATATTGACAAGAACGGAGCACCCCATTAGTCCCCTTCCGACAATACCGACTTCAGTAATCTATAAATAAATCTCTTTGTGTAAAATAAATCGTGGGTCGTGGAAGGCTGGAGGAGTGTTACGACATCATTACATAGACATGATGATAATTACTATTACACGCATTTCATTTCAACATATAACACATTTTACATATTCGATGGCATATATGTACAAACGTGTCGCCGGTACATTATCATGCGATTACTTCCCTTTGCCTGTAAGTTGCTTATGTCAAATTTCACGAGGTAAAACTTTTAGTATCCAGTTACTTCCCTTTGGCCATAAATTCATAAGTCCTGTGTGTGCATTAACAATGTATTACATATCATTATTGTTCTTCATCAGTATCGTATGTGTTAGAGGTATTATTTCCCACATAAATAAGGTAAAACGGAAGTTCCTGTTTAAGGTCATAGGGCAACAGAAACAAACTTGTAGTTGCCATTTCAGTTCTTTGTAGAACAGAACGTTTTTAATAACTTGAATATACCGTTTCTGTTTTACGGGTAAAAGGCCATGCATTTAATTTGGCCTATGCAATCCGTTTACCACCAAGGACACATAACTAGTCCGAAGGTATTCCAATTACCTTCAAATATGTCATTCCATTCGGTAATATATTGTAAGTTACTAATATGAGGTATTTGCTAGTTACGTTCTTTATACAACATAACTTGTCAGCTTTGCTCTTCAAGTCGTGTTTTATTACCTTGAATATACCATGAATTAAAGGCAAATGACCCAATAGCCTTATTATGAATAAACAATATTGACCTAAATGCAGAGTTTGATCAAGGAGCTAATGTCCACTCCAACTTCACTTTTTGACATACGTTTGCTAAAACTTGAAACACAACTTTCTGTTGTATTTTGTCTTTTTCATTGTATAATTAATTAAATATTGCTCCTTGTTTGTAGTACAGTGCGGACCTACGTTGCCATTGCGTTTGGACGCTGTGGTTTCTATAGGACCCTATATCTCTTTTTTTTTACTTTCGATAATATAACGTTAACAGAAATACATATGTTATAAAGCTTTTTATTACATTTCTATGGGTGAAAGATTGGGATTTCTCAGTGAAAGAATATTCATAATCGCTAAATATTAATAGCTAACTCCGAACACAAAAATAACTAACTGCGACGTTGAGTTATGACGTCAATAACGCGTTGGTGACGTCGACGTTATCCGCTGATAACGCTAAATAAAGCGAATAACTTCTGGTTAAAAGCATACATAATCTGATTAAAAATGTAATAAATAGATTACTCGATGGTAACGCTCGTTCGTGAAAAGAACCACACGTCTACCATCTCGTGAAGGATTTCCCTATAATCGATCCCAGCAGTTAAATAATATTTCTTAGTGTTATTATTGTTATGTGGGAAGGTATAAGATATCTCACGGTGTTTTGTCAGTTTGAACATTATTTTAAATGCTTATTGTTAAGTTCATTAAAATGGCATGATCATAATTTGATGAATTGTGTAATAGATGCCTGTCACAGAATATAACATTAAGTGCGTTGTTTCTTCATTCTTATATTATGTTATTACTATACAATCCAGTCGTTTGCAGGTGCCATCTATAATATCGTTATACCCATGGGAAAAATATATACTGACCGTTGTTTAAATAGGCTATCCAGTGTGTTGCCAAACTTTTTATACTGTTCTAATTCTCTGATAGCTTCCAGTGATGTCAAACTCTCTGTCGGCACAGTCTTTATTCCGACAGATTTTGCAAACTTATCGGCCCCTTCTCCGACTAGCAAACAATGCTCCGTCTGCAGTAATATCATTTAAATGTGTACAATGCATGAGTTTTGAGATCAAGAGATAAGGTAGAACAGATTCATCGATATTGTGTGAATGCTATATTGAGAATGTACCATTTTTTTATTAGATACCATCAGTATTAAAGGCCTGCTTAATGTGGGAGTCATTGTTGTTGTAGTTATTAGTGTCTTATATTATATATTTGTTGATGATTTATATAGTAATATCCAGTCAACAGAAAAGCCATCTACTCAGAGCTCTGTTGGGAAATATTTTCTCGGTAACCAGAAACCTGGAACTACTTGTTTAGACCCAATGTGTTATATAAATTCAAAACAAAACCCAGAAATCTAAAAACAGATCCACCACAACAACACTAAATACCAAAAAATAACTAAAATTAAATTAAAGCATCTACATTATAATGCAAATAAATAAGCAATAATAAGAACATTAAAGGTGAAATATAGTGTGTATTTTGAGTATATATTCGGAAATATACGTATATAATTCACAATTTTTTCAAATCTTACACTTAATGGTTGTCCCGTTTTCTCACAGTAGCCAATTTATCTCATAGCGCACACGCTTCTAGTTTCGCCCTTTTTGAAGACAGGTAAGTGACACGTGATCCTGTGACGTCATTGGTACCAAACGATTCGCGGTGTCGCATTAAGTTGTATAGTATTGTCTATGTATGATTACGTTTTATGGTACTTGTTAAAAATGCCGTGTGTTGTTGCTGGGTGAAAAAGTTTGCATAAAGAAGGACAAGATAATAACCTAAGTTTCTTTCGTTTCCCTAATCGAGATAATGATACATTAAGATTTACCGAAGAAAATCGCCCGACTCGTCGAGAAAGTGGGAACCTACGAAAAACGCGCGAGTTTGTAGCAAACATTTTGAGTTGACTTCGTGGGAAGTCCATCCTTTGGTTTCATTATCTTTGAATTTGGAGAACAAAAGGCCATGCAGATTAAAGTCAACAGCGGTACCAACGATATTCGACTATAAAAATGAAAGTGCATAACCCCGCCGTCCCCAAACAAGTTGTATTCGCCTATTCGACCGGCGTTGAGGAGGAAATTCATACATGAAGTAAGATTGAAATTTATGTTCAATTATCTTAGCACCTCATCGGATATACGTATGATAAATTGAAGAAAGGTGTATAGTCTTAGATCTTTATATACACTGTGAATGTTTAGAATTAGAAGCATGCGCCTTTTCGTGAATCAATGAAGAGTTGACGGCGCTAATATTGTGTAGCCGTCTTTTTTTTTAAAAGATTGCTAAGAACGTTCAGCATATAAATTTAAATGAATCCGGTGAAATAAACACAGTGTCTTTGTTTCCAAATTTTAATTTTAATAATTTTAAATTATACACCCTCTTCATAGATATATATTATCAACATATATAGGGCTATGGATTTGAAAAAAAAATACAAAATATTTCATGGATATTTATTACAAGGCAGAAAATTAATAATATTACTAGCTTTTATATTAATTCAGTAAGTTTTTATGGCAAAGCAACAACAATAACGCCTCTTAGCTCGTGCAATAAGTAAAACAAGTATAATAGAATAATATACTTTTATATTATGGTAATTTGATATATTTGGTCTGTTTTCGATCTGTATATCAGGAGTAAGTATACATGAGTAAGTATACTTACTAACTGTCTATATCGTGCTCATAATACATTTGGCTATATTATTTAAATCATAGTATTTTTCTCTCTTTGTGCGCGACAAATATCATGTGATATATCCGTCTTGTGCAATACGCGCCTGCCCTCGGCGGTATTACACGGCTCAAGTAATTGCAATAAACAGGAAATATATCATAAAACTAGGTTTCCCTAAATGGTGCGTGCTTTTGTGATATACCGACGTATGTACCCAAATTAGGCTGCACTTCAATAGTGCACCGCAATATTTTATTAGTCTGTATTGATATTTGGGGGCATGTGGAGACTAGAGAGCGTGTCATATTGCAAACACCGCTCCTAGAGTGTTTGGTGTTGATGACGACTTATGGCAAATATATAATACTATAGAAATTATGGCGCCGAAATTATATGCTGTTTCATTTATTATTCTGGTTCATTTATTATTGTTTTTATTCATTTTTTTTTTATCAATTATGGATAATATCTAATAAATATATTTGTTCCATGTCTACTTATCGGCAAAAAAAATCTGACGCTCGTATTACCATAGATCTACATACATATATATCCATGTATTAATGTATAAGTATAGACCAGGTCCATTCATTCCGAATATACTACATTTCGCGGTTATTGTGTATGTACCAAGATATTGCAGTGTTGCGGGTGACTTACTGTCAGATTTCGATGAAAACAATGTTTACGTTGTTTTTTTGTTTATTGTTGCTGTAAGTGTATAAATACGCTATTTTGTTAGATTAGTGAATAGTGTAATGAACCACTGAACGTAACGAATGACATGACACGATAGTCTTTACAAGCTCTCCATTTGCACCTGCACCGCTTACGACTTCATCATCAGTTGATGAATCCGATGTATTTTCGTCCTCAGACACGTATTCTGGCTCCAAATTGTAAGGTTGCACATGGTGTAACCGTTTTATCACGGGCATTTCCTCTGACATCGCTTAATTCTCACTTTCACACAAGGTATACTGTTTTGCGTTCAGTCCCAATGTAAACAAAAAATAGTTTGTTCCCAATGACGTCATTTCCGGTAATTCGCGCAAGATTTTTTCCCCTTAGATTTTATTCGATATTTTAGCAATGCCTGTTCGCCTTTTCGGTTTTTATATTTAAAAACATATTTTCACTAAACATACATCAATAGCATAGTAAACATCGTATTTATAATGATATTTAATAATTGAAAACATATCAACAACGGATTTGTTGATTTAGGACAAATTTCATCTTTAAGAAGGACAATACTATTTAATAATAAGACGAAAACAAATAGTAAATTGTGCCCTTAACCTTGACCGTCTGATTACAGCTGTCAGTAATTTACTAGACTTTGTGTTTTTGCTGCGTGACGTCACACAATTATGTATCAATGCTCACTACTTGAAACAAATGAAAGAAAGGAAATGAACACAAAGCAAGTTGTTTTCTTGAATATCATCACACACTATGTAATATATAGTATAGTAAGCATTGTTTCTGAAAAACTGGAAATATTAAACGTACGAATATTGGTAATTAAATTATATATATATCCACAATCGAGACGTCAAAGACGTACTCCAGTAAGAGAGATACCACCTGTTTTCTTAGTTTCACTCCAAAAATGAGATATACACATACTATATGTTTTCGTTGCAGATAGGAATACCAACACGAGGAATGCTTGTTTTCGATGGAACCTACTCACTGAGCGTAATAACTGCATTAATCGATGTTTGTTTGTGTTTATTTACAAAATAACATAAAACACCTCGCGTGATTTCTCATCAAGCATACATACTTTATTTACTATACATATAGTCATTCTTTGATTTTCGCAAATGTAATACGAACTGTAATTCTATAGTTGTAGACTTTCAATTGATTATCTCAAATTAATGCCACGAAAATGACGATGTGAAACAAGTTTGAATGAATTAATCTCTCCGAAACTTGTCGTTCAAGTAGATCCTATTTATCTCCGTTCAAGTATGTGATATATGTGTGTTTTTTTTAAATTAAAAATGAAGTAATATTAAACCTAATTTGCATAATGTCCTCATTATTCCTTTACCTTTTCCATAACTTTCATGGCTAGAAGAATTGGGTTCTTGATGTTATGAACGCATGCCACAGCTCCGGAACTGAGAGTCTTCCCATCCATAATCACAGCATCCATTTCTATGGTTCCTTCTTCCGTCAGAACGGAACCAGTGCCTAGAAGACATCGTTGATCACAGTTTAATATTTAAATCAAACTTCTCCGTTCAAATGCATAAAGTATATATTTAATTTTGAAACACAGAATTCTTCGATGGGATGTGGGTGGGTTAGTTATATACTGACGATCAATGAAAACGCACCAGTTGAGAATATGGGTGCCAATTGTATTGCTTAAGTTATTTATAATAATAAGCGCATATGAAATTGAAGAGTATTGGTTAACAATTGCAAACACTGGTTGTCTCAAAATTCTTAAACGAGGTGTATAGTGTTTAATGAAAGTCACACGGGTAGAAAACAAACAAAAGTCACCCATTTTAATACCGGGTATGTCCAATCGTTTTACCGTTCCTAAGAAATTATTCCGACTTTACGTTATTCCAGCAAAATAACGCCATACCACACTCAGTTAGAGTTACAATTGATGTTATCTTGAAAATAAAAGCTTGACAATTTCTTAGGATCTTAACTAAATACCATACACAATGTTTAGTAATTTGGAGACATTATTATATTTGTATAGGGATGTCTGCACGAGTTCTTCCGCGCATTAATATTGCGCGTGTTTAGGTGCGCAATATTATCCGCGAAAAAACAAGTACAAATCCAACTAGAACCAATTCGACAGCGTGCCGTCCCAAATCCTCACGAGTTGTTTGACTGTATACTATCATATTTCACTGTACAATATTTTACTTGAACCAATAATTTCTTATTTGATTTCATAGTGTCTTGAATATAGAAATGTTTATTATATATTTTATTTGACCACAATATTAATTAATTGACTATGTATTATCTTAATTGACTAAACAATGACTTCATTGACTTACTAATGTCTTACTTGAATAGATAGCGTCTTACGTGGCTGTATAAACTCTTACTTGATTACATTATGTCATATTTGACTGTATAATGTCTTACTTGAATAGATAGCGTCTTACGTGGCTGTATAAACTCTTACTTGATTACATCATGTCATATTTGACTGTATAATGTCTTACTTGAATCTAAACCGTCTTACTTGAATCTAAACTGTCTTACTTGAATCCAAAATATTTTACTTGACTTTACAATGCCTTAGTATACTGTATAGCTTCTAAATCGAATAAAACTGTCACAATTTACTAAATAATGTCGTAATTGACTGTATAATGTGTCACTTGACTTTATAATGCCTTACTTGAATATACAATGTCGTATTTGACTGCATAACATCTCATGCGACTGTATAATGTCTTACTTGCATATATTATACCTAACTTCACTTAACTGTAAAATGTATTACTTGACCATAGAATGTCGTACTTGATCATATCATGTTATGTTTGACTTTACAATGTCTTACTTGACTATATATTGTCTTTTTTCACTTTACAATATTGTATTTGTCTATACAATGTCTCAATTGACTAAATAATGTCTTACTTGACTATATTATGTTTTATTTGACTGTATATTGTCTCACCTGACTGTATAATGTCTTGTTCCACTATATAATGTCTTACTGCACTGTACATTGTCTCAACTGATTCTATAATGTCTCACTTGACTATATAAAATGACGATTTGGATGCATAGATTGAATAACTTAAATCGCAATGTGTTACCATAATATTTTAAAGTTACTAAATGAGACTTGATGAAGAAACAAATAGTAAATATAGTGATAACGTTCTTAAAATAAGAAACGTGTATTTTGTATTTACTTAGTGTAAAATATAAATGTAAAATAATAAATAAAAACATAATAATACCTGCGTCGAACGTTGGGTCGTCTTCCATTACGCATATGGCTGCCTGAACGGCATCCAAAGCGGACCCTCCCCTGGCCAATACATCGTACCCCGCCCTCGCCGCTATTTTAGTCCCTTTAATCGATGCGTCCACCAAATCGACAGGAAACGTCCAGGCTCCGCCGTGAACAAGCATGACCGGTGTTGTCATTTTATTTCTTTTGTCTGTTTAATAATATGTTTATTCAAGATTCGTTATATAGTTGATGGTTGGTTCAGAATTGGAACTAAGTTAGGACTGCTAAGAAAGTAGCTGTTCACAGAGAGTGGAATGTAAACATTGACCACGAGCGTTACAATATGTGTCTTTGCTATACCTTGTCTGTTAGTGTTTGATGGTGACTGCATGCATACGGTGTTCCTTTAGGGCCATCGTACGATTGTACGATGGCGATTGTACGATGGTCCTAATGGAACACCGTATACATGTGTCGGATATAGTTTTGGTATAAAGAACGGTATGCAATCATTGGTATAAATACGATTTACTAAGCGTTTAATAGTAAACATGGAGTGACTGCACATTTTTATTATTTTTAAACATGGGATTGCAATGAGCATACTATTGGTTCAATGTCCCTATTCAAAATTCTTTGTATCTCAAATGGAGAACCGGGAACGAGTACTTTGTTACCGCTTCCTGGTTCCTTATTCACAAAAATGGTTGCTTTCAGTATTGTGTATGGGAAAACTGAACCGCTTGCTCAATATAATGTCAAATTAAAGTATCTTACATAGAGTAAGACCATGTGCTTATTCGCGTCAATTTGTTTGTCTGTTTCCTAAACAGTCAGCGGGATTATCACCTGAGGAATACATTCACTCACGCATGTACACTATGTTTAATAAAAAAATCTGTTCTGCTATTGCTCTTTTGCGGTGACAAAGATTGGCCGTCCATCAACATGAATTGATTAAAGAAAGCTAACAGAAAGACGATTACCATGTCCGGTGATGTCTATTAGACGACTATAAACAACATTGCGAGACAAAAGTATTACCCCGAATAAGAAGCGAACTGCATTTATCTTAAATAGATGTGTATTATAATTAACAGGTCAAGCGATATTTAAAGAAATAGATTATTTATATTTTAAAAGCATGATTGTTTGAAACTTCAATCCGATACAGTAAGTTCTCTAAAATACAGAAGACAATACGAAATATGTTTCTAATAAAACACTAAAGTTAGGTTAGTTAAATTTAAATTGGTAAACAAATCAGACAATTAGTTTTTATTTCTCAAAGATTTTACATTTATTAGGATTTCACACAATTTGTTTTTAAATATAACCACTTATTCAGCTCGCACGCACAAACACTTAAGCACGCACGCACACGCACGCACGCACGTACTCAAACACGCACGCACGCACGCACGAACGCTTAAAGCATTCACGAACAAATACGATCTCACGCATACACATATGCCTCGTTATTTATCCTTGAGCAAGATAATTAATCCACATTGCTTAGTACTGGTTCTATCCAGGAAGCCATCGAGAGTGATTAATCTAAGTTGCAAGAACTTGTTTCGCAATCGATGTAAAATAAATATGTTTAAACAATACACATATGCACGCAGGCACACACACAGTTACCTACTTGTACACAAACACGTACGCACTCACACATATACGCATTCACACATACATGAAAGTAGACACGCACGAATACGTAATTACAGACGCACACAAATGTACCTATACATGAATAGTACATATACATGAATACACGCATTCCCATTCACACACGCACGTAGACACACGGAGAAACGTACGCGCGCACAAACGTAATTATACACACAAAAGCACGTACTTAACACGAACTCATATATTTGAATACCAATGATATATGTTCCCAATAAAAGGGATTTATTATTTTTATTTCTTAAGTTACTTTTATGAAATGTTGAGGTGAAAACAATTTGATTTCTTCTAGGTACGTGTTGGAGCATACATGTTGTATTTCATCAATTCCAAGTGGTTCAGTTTCATATAAGAACCTGTACAATATGACACCTTTATGCAACATTTCAAGGTTCTTCAAATTTTTGAATGAGCTTTTCGTTGTCATTTTGAGATTGAGTACAGTATGACATCCTTATGCAATATTTAGGATTCTTCAAATTAATTCAAATTACTGAAGGCGCTTTTTGTTGTCGGTATATTGGTATTAAGTATGTATTATTTATGGCTGTTTTGTCGATCCTGTAACAACACTGATTTCTTTATCTGCTAATTTTAACGAAACGGGCGGAATCATGCAAACTGTTTGGAGTATTTCCTCCGCCATCAAGTCAATCGTGCAAAATCGGCCAGTCCAGTCATTCTTGATCATGCCTAGTGTGTTTATCGATGCATAGATTATGTTCAAAACTTGACATTTTGTTAGCCGGAAGGCAACGGAATAGAAAATAGTGCTCTGCTGCTTACAGCTGTTGCTATATAAACAATATGGCCGTTAGCCACAGGTGTTGATTTATGATTTGCTTTGATTTGGAGGTTGTATCCCTGCTTTCATGGAGCAATCGGCTAAATGACACTGCGAACGTTTGATGATCATGAATTCGTTTTGGCGGGATTCTAAGGCGCGCCATGCTAGGATGACGTTACCAGTATGATGACATTCTAGACATTCGAGTTATGCTTCGAAGAAGTGAACGAGATGTTGCAAATGCCATCAAGTAAAAAAATGTCGACATGGTTCTCAAATTTCGAAGTGGAGCTTAAAATTTAAGAGGGAAAATCTCTCTGGTGAGCTTTTGTCGGGTTCTCCTCACCCCCACCTCCGCCTCACTTGTCAATAATAGTAAAATAAAAATAAAGGAGTAGCTAGACAAATATTCAAAGAACCGACAGTAATTTAAGGCGAAAACACAAGAAAAAATTAACGGATTTAAATATTTAGCACTGTAGCAGTCGAAATCAAATGCTAACATTTGCACCAGAAAACTATGTTCTCAAATATACATTCCCACGTTCAAATCCAATTGTAAAATATATTGAATTTAATTGCATTATACAACTATCCAATCTCACGTTTAATCATAAATTGAAGCCAAACTTTTTAATATTGATATGATTTTTCATGCACTCAGTTTTGAAAAAAGTACGTTTTGAAGCTTCCGTCTCATTAAACCAACATAAAGTACTAACTGAACGGATGATTCTCTGGATGATCACGGACGAGCCCCCAAATATAACAAGTGGTGAAAAACGTGCATCAACCCGTACTCGAATCCAGGGTCTCGTTTACCGTACCAGCGCTCTACCAACTGAGCTATCAATGACATACGGTTATGAATCAATGATTCACTATTTACCTGTACCCGATTACACGCACACGCACGCTCTCTCTCTCTCTCTCACACACACACACATGCATTAAATCAAAAACTGAAATAGTATAATAAAAGCGTCGGTGAGTATTTATCTGACAAACGTTAAATCTGTCATGGTTTCAAGTGTTATTTGAAATTTTACGAAATTTACAATGCCTTGCAATTCAGTCTGTCATATATTGACATCTAAAGTGAACACTAGTACGCTGATTTCGAAGTCCAACAAACGATTAATAGCGTTACGGTATAACACACACTTTATGGGAGATTGTCTCATATGTTTGCATTTTAAAGGGACACACGGCAGTCTTGAGTTTTCGAAAACTCTCGGCCTCCCGATAGTTTTTCTTGCATTTTTAATCATTATTATTAATTATAAGAATTGTCCGAAGCAATTTGTTATTGCATATTTAAAATTATTGATTATATTGCACCAATAATACATTTAAACACAGGGTAAAATGAGGAAGATAATTTGAAAACTCAAAATGTTATTTAAAGGTGTTGATGCGCTATTTTCAAACAAGATTTATTTTTAAAGGCTCTGAAAAGCTTGAAAAAAGCTGAAAGAATTATCAAAATGCCATGAAAAATAAAGTAGATATGACCTATTAAAAGATTGCAAAGAAACAGAAATGGAGGCGGCCATCTTGGAGTGATTTTCTTTGCTTTAAAAGATAGTTTGTCAAAATGCCATGTATGGTAAAAATGTATGATCATCGTTCCAAGTTGGCCGCCATTATTTATGTTTCTTTGCACGTTTTCAATAGTTCATATTTCCAATAATTTTTCATGGAATTTTTATAATTATTTCAGTTTGTTTTTCAAGTTTTTCAGAGCCCTTCTAAATACATGTTGTTTGAAAATAGTGCGTCGACCCCGTTAAATATATTTAAGCGTTTTTACAGCCAAAATGATACCGGATTAATTATTCACATGCTTATTTTAATTCTTGACAAAACCTGGATTGCCGTGTCCTTTTAATGAAAACCATCGCAAGTATGTTTTGCTATACAGTTTGCAGAGACGTGTGATCCGAAAAGAAAACTCTACTTAACTGCAATGATTACTAAAATCAACACGAATACCATGTATACAATCCTGAATTAAATGTACAACTTATAGCAATTTAAACATCATATGAATTAATAATTAATCAGTCTATAGAGACGTATGATCCGAAATAAACAACACTACTACTAAATACTATTCTATTCTATAGCCGTATATAAGGCTAGAATACGGTGTCCGGATGGGACCAGATACAATGTCGCATTGTCGTGGGCCACAATGCGACACCCGACAATGCGACATCGCGACATTGCGATACGACAATGCGACATTGCGATACGACAACTCGACATTGCGATACGACAACGCGACATTGCGATACGACAACTCGACATTGCGACATAATTGTCGCGATGTCGTATCGCAATGTCGCGATGTCGTATCGCAATGTCGAGTTGTCGCATTGTCGGGTGTCGCATTGTCGCCAACGACAACGCGACATTATGTTGCATTGTAGTAATGTCGCCCACGACAACGCGACATTATTTCAATTGTCTTAATGTCGCCAACGACATCGCGACATTACGACATTTAAAAGAATGTCGCGTTGTCGTTGGCGACATTACGACAATTGAAAGAATGTCGCGTTGTCGTGGGCGACACTACGATAATGCGACATCATGTCGCGTTTTCGAGGGATACGACATCGCGACATTGCGATACCACATCGCAACAATTCTGTCGTAATGTCGTATCGCAATGTCGTGTTGTCGTATCGCAATGTCGAGTTGTCGTATCGCAATGTATCGCAATGTGCATTGTCGTATCGCAATGTTGCGATGTCGCATTGTCGGGTATCGCATTGTCGCCCACAAGTTTCAGTAGCTTGAATTTGGTAGTAACCCAAGCGTTAAACCGCTCCCATTTGCTTTAGGTATACGCCCACTAGCCTTACATACAGCAATATTAATATTAAAAGCTTTAACTACAACGATTACGAGAATCAATACGTATATTATCACTGAATTACAGGTACACCTGATAGCAATTTGAACAGCATATTGGTTTTTTTACAAATTCTCAGATTCGTGGAATCGCTATAATTAAACCGAAACAAGCGAGCCAATTGAATGTATGTGCACATGTTATTGGAACTGAAACACGTGTGTATGGTTTTGAATGCATTTTAATGAATACAATGATCTATTATCATTAAAATCTCAAAAGGTAAATCAATATCAGGCATGGCGAAATATTTTTGATAGGACTGTAGGGGTTATACATAGACAACTATTTCGCACGCACACACTGCTGGATGTTTGAACGGATGTACTAATTGTTTCAATTTATTTGGAGTACCTATCTAATCCGGCTTGATGACATCATCTAGATTTACTAACAGGTATACAGTTTCTATATATCGTTTATAAATTAACAGTTTGAACAAACAACTTGAATAATTTGTATCACATGCCATCCTTTGTCAGCCGTTTCTAACACTCATTTCTTATTTTATTGCGTGTACACATGTGTAATACAACATGGAACGATTTTGATTGGCTGGGCATAAATCTGTAACTCTGCGCAAACTGTTGTGTTAACTGAAACTATTGTTTTCATCACAAGTCATAACCTTACACACAGATCTTATTATATAATTGACCTTATAAAATAAAAGCAATTTGTAATTGTTTAAAAGTCGGTCTAAAATGCCCCTTTTTTAAAAATTAAAGACACGAGCTCCTTGCATATATACTACGTTGTTTGCAGCATGACGTTCTTTTCTTTTTTTTCTTTTTTCTTTTTTCTTTTTTTTTTAACGTTTCAATGAAGTTTTGACGTTAAGAGACACGATTTTATGACATCATACGACACAAAATCGCATTTTTTTTTAAACTATTCGGGAATAAACAATCTTGATTATTATTTTGAAACTCAATTAAACCATTAAAATAAAACTTAAAAAAAGAGTAGAACGATATGAAGTTGTTCAATTCAATACGTCAGAATGTAAACAATATTTAATTAACGGAACATCCATGACAAAAAATTGCATTTTTTTAAATGTTTATTTGAGAATAAAAAAGTATTGATTATTATTTGGAAACTCAATTTAACTATTAAAATAAAAACTTAAAACAATAGGAGAACGATATTAAATCTCCAATTCAATGCGTCAGAATGTAAACAATAACAATTAACCGAACATCAGTGCATGTGTAGCCACTTTGATAATATACTGAAACGAAAAAGAAACGCAACTCGGGAATTTCCGCTATATAGTGTATGTATCTGTTCAAGTAATGGAATGGTACATGGCTTTCGGAAAAAGAGACAAAACAACACATAAGACAGTTTTATTTATTGTTTGTACACAATATTTACAGTTTCTGATGATCACGTGACAGCCATTAGAGCATTAGGTTTTCTATATAGTATGTATTGCGTAATCTAAATGGCCCGCTTAGCTCAGTTGGTAACGCTCTCGATTATTGCGCTCTCACTATTATTACCCGCAACTGTAATTTTAGTTTGGGCTGCGAGTTCAAACTCACGAAGATGTACTTTTTTTTTGTATTGTACCGCTGTTGAATTCCGTCAAACAATCTTGTTTTTATTTAGTAAATATTCAACAATGGTAAGTGTTTCAGGTACATCTTTATTTTTTTACCGCTATTGAATTCCGTCAAACAATCTTGTTTTTATTTAGTAAATATCCAATATCGGTAAGTGTTTAATGTTTCTCAACGTAATTATTTCTAGTTTTATAAGCTAAAAGTTACGGACATTGTCCCTTTAAATACAGTACCGAAATGGGTCAAAAGAAAGTGTACTGTGATTAAAACGTCTACAAAATCACAGTTGTGTCATTTGTTTTTACAAAACATCTAGGGATTTCTTTGAAATATTATGTGGAATTAAGTGTGCTGTATATGCAATATATAACAAAAAATAAACAATATTCCCGAGTTACGTTTCTTTTTCGCTTCAGTATATCATAAAATAACAAATTTATGGTTCATAACAGCTTTGTCCTATTACTGCGGGTGCATGGGTTACACAATAATACGTTATTTAAGCACGCTTCGTGACAATATTATACTATCTGCTTTAGAATCAAGCATTTAAATAATACATTCTATGCATTCATGTTCAGATGTTTTAACTGATTATACAATGTATTTACTAACAGCAAATACAGTCTTAAGTATATCTATAGTATGTGAATGAATGAATAAATACATGAATGAATGAATGTGTCAGCGAAAGAGTAATCATGAATTAATTAATAAATTAATGTTTGAATGAACGAATGGAATATTAGTTTTACGATATATTTAAAGACGTTGATGCACCATTTAGTTAAAAGGGAACTGACACACTTGAAAAAAGCTGAAAGAATTATAAAAATTCCATGAAAAATAAAGGAGGTGTGACCTATTGAACATTTGCAAAGAACATAAATGGAGGCGGCCATCTTTGAACGATGATGTCATCGCGCCATATCTGGCTTATTGACAAAATGTATTTTAAAGCAAAGAAAATCAATGGAAATTAATTAAAAATAAATATGCAGACGTAAAATGTATAAATTGTATGCTTATTGTTCATTTACAACGATTTTCTCTGTTTTAGAAAACATTTTGTCAATATGCCGTATATGGTAAAATGGCGCAACGAAGTCATCGTTCAAAGATGGCCGCTTTAATTTATGTTTCTTTGCAAATTTTCAATAGGTCATATCTCCTTTAATACTTTATGTCATTTTGATAATTCTTTCAACTTTTTTCAAGTTTTTCAGAGTCCTTTAAAACAAACCTTGTTTGAAAATAGTGCATCAACCCTTTTAACCTAATTCGGTCTTATTAGCAACTAGTTAATTGTTATGGAAGCACGTATTAATACCGGAAGAGAACATATATATTTTAACAGAACATATTATTTATTTATGACTGACTTAAACAAATCATCATCTAAATACATATTACATCTTTTAATATGTGACAGGTCAAAACAAGTTTTACCTAACACAATGCGAAAATACAAACTCACGCACGCAAGCACGCACACACACACACACACGCGCACGCACACACACACACACACACACACATTCACCTGACGCTCGTAATTACACACACATTCACTCTGGCGCACGTAATAGCCATTTTATAAGGATTTACTTATACCTCTTAAATTGTTACGTATTACTATTTTTAAAATAGATTACATCGTATGTCCAAATGAGGACGAACATCAATAATTTATCAATATAAATTTGCAGCATTTCGAAGAAAAAATGCTTTTCTGGCAAACCTAGATAAAATAAACAGCTCTAGAATACTACCAGTGTGCAACAATTGAATACATTAAACACACTTGGATGTCGGTAATAATGTATTTTAACATATAGTTTACCTATGTGTTCATACAATGGACACATTAATTTAATATCGAAAAAAGAAGTATGAGCAAATATGTATTCGTTTATGTATAACTCACTCAATAGGAACGTGTCTACCAGAAACGAAAAAAAAGCAACACCATGTATTTAAACGCAATCTAGAAGCTTAATGTGTTATTGACATAATTGCTATTACCACTGAATATAGATAATATAAAACACATTTGACAACTGTTTATTCACAGTATATTATTAATTATTAAATTTAACAATTCAATTGACCGCACGTGCCTTCTGATTCTCTGAAATGTTAAACAATAGTCCAGTATACAGTTCATAGCATGCTAAAGACGCATACCCACCGGTTTCTTACCATACCTTGACGTTTTTCAGAAATTAGTGTTCTAATTTGTTAACACAAAAACGTCTTTGAATGATTAACATTCTAAAATAAGATATGTTATATATAGTTTTAATTTTCTAAAATTAGATATGAGCAGATCTATATGGAAACATGTACCTGTCTTTAATATATTGGTTTCCATACCCGAATATCTTCTTAATGATAGGACATTTATAAATAGATCTGGATCTCCAAGACGAACATTTTTGTGGAAAGTATTTCACTCGGCAAACCCGCCTTTGCAAAAAAGTCAGCTTTACGGATGTGTTTGTATTATGTTGGGAAGAAGTACATATCAAACTAACAAACGATATACAATTTGGTGTACGTTCCTCTAATACATCATATTAATAAGTTATATTAGGACAGCAACCTACGAAGAGATGTGAGGGGGGGGGGGGGGAGGTGGGGGGTGTGTGGGGGCGGTGAAGTGCATCCACTAGGGAGCGAACATTTGGAACAGAAGTCGGCAGTCTAAAGCAATGAACTTATTTACTTTTTTTTCGGGACGCTTGTTTCAGCCAAAGTTTTCTTGGATTTTTCAGATAAAAATTTGACTAGTGCCTAAATACATTTCATATCACTGAAACAGACATTTTAGTGGTAAATAAAAATACCATACTTTTCAAAATCGGTTGAAAAATAAAAATGTCATTTGCAAAAGCTGTTTTGACTGGCCATTTCAAATGCAAAAATCTGCTTCATGAACAATTTGAAAAAAAAAATATTTTCAGAGTTTTTATCCAATGCAATTGTTGGATATTCGTAAACTAAGACACTCTGAAGTTTTTATAGCAGGCTATGAAGGTTAACTGAAGTTATTTGAAATTTATTAATTTGCTGCTGTCCCATCAACAAGGAATTTACATGGTACATGGAAAAAGCCCGTCAAAGCTCATTTGATCTGTAAAATATTTATTTCACAACCGATTTTCAAAACTAAGGTATTTTTATTTACCACTAAAGATACCAGTTCTAATGATATATAATTAAAGTACATATTGTTTAAATTACTGATCATATATATTTAAGAAATATAGTTCGAAAAATCACTGCATGCATTGTAATTATTTTCTCCCCCAATATGTTTTAATACTGCATTTTGAGAATAAATGAAAAAAAAATGTATAACTTAAACTTTAGGAGTACAGCACAAATATGTGCAAATAATGAAGAGAAAAACATAAATCTTGACAAATTGTTGACAAATTATTTCTGTACAGTATTTGGTGTGTGTAAAGCAACACTATTTCTTAATTTCTTTCACTTCCAAAATATGAATAACATGCTTATTTTGGTAATGTATAAATGCTTTAAAAAATCGTCGCGGTAAAATACAAGGAAACTGTTCAAATTCAATTGAATCGGGGTATTTAAGCGCACCAACACATGAACGTTTATATGGCGCCTAACAGGAATGAACATGCCAGGTTCATCCTCCATGTACATCGAGATTAAATATGGAATATGGGCCTAGAACCTTCTCACCTGCAGAACTGCAGAGTTGCTGCAAATGCTATTATAGACAATCCATTTACGCTGGAGCCGCTTTTATTGTTTTTCTGCCACTGCTCTAGTGATTTGAGCGAGATGGCACCTGAAACAATGCAGGGGTCATGATGAAGACCTTTAACGGGCATGAACAAAAAATGATAAAATGAACATGAATTTGGTGTGGGGTGGGGGCGGGGGGATTCTACCCCTCCAACGGGATCTGCAGTGGCCCTATTCTTTGCCCCGGAACCACACGGGGCGAATATAATTATGTAAATTCCTTAATATTGCGGTAAAATTAATATGACTTAATATTTAATTAATTCAAGATTTATATTTTTGTTTTAAAATGAAACTCAAATGATCATAATTACGAAAATTGTAGACATAGTTTATAACAATTAATATATAATTTTAGTGGAATATTTTGGTTTTAGGTCGAAAACTACGGCCATAAAAAATACAGGTATTGACATGCAACTAATTCAAAATGTAATTTAAAGCGAGTCGTGTGATATTTGAAATTATTTTTAAATGTACATATTCTAAATTACACTTTTACAGAAGTAAATAACGCATTTTTTATGATAAAATCAAATCTCGAACGTGTTACTTTATAAATGCTATAGTCGGTTTCGTAGAGAAGCGTTCTCTGTATTGACTGAGTTCATACCCAATGAGTATACTACCCTATCTTTTGGACGATGAATTACGGATAATACGCCTTTGCTACCTGAGCTGCAACGAGAGAATTTTATAGAAATATTTGTGATTGAAATTTGCATTCTTGAACTTAAGTCTTAAAATATTCTCAAGAATGGTTGGTGAATTCAAGGCCACAGAATGTCATAAAATTGTATGCCTGCAAGAGACCAACAACTATATATACACATTGCCTCTCCCCCAAATACAATAGGCTGGAAATAAATATTTAAAGTGGCTACATCATACATGACTATGGAATCGAGGGGTCCGGCTTAACTTATAGTGATATGTTCAAATCTGAAGAGCCTACATGTAATGAATGCGCCTACAAATGGCCCATTTTCTACTTAAGAAATAAAATATGTTCAGCGGGTTTATATTGTCCCAGATTAATATCTGGTGGGCGGGACTTGAAGTTCATCCATACCAAGGACCACAGTCCCGCGGTTTCGATCTCGCACAATATAAACCCGCTGAAATATTTTATTTCTTATCTAACATGGAGTTTTATGTATAATCGTCTATAGATTCAAATGGTGCAACAATGTATAATTAATTAATTTGCAAATTCGATTTAACATTTTGTTCTAAATAATTCATTAATTCATAAAAATATACAGCAATCTATAATTTAGTATATATATCTCCAGTATGTGAATGAATGAACGAACGAGCGAACGAACGAACGGAAGATTGAACTAACGAAAGAACGAACGAACAATAAATGTATTAATAATGTATACGTAAATGGACACACGGCAATCCTAAATTATGAGGCAAGCATCAAAATGATCAAAACGATTTACTAATGTCATTTTGACTTTGAAATTGCTTGCTAAATTTTGAAGTTTTCAATTGTTCCTCGTTATTCTACCATATATTTTAATATTTCATTGGTGCAGTATATTCAATCATTAGATCTAGTAATATGTAAAACAAATAATTTGCTTTGAGCTATAATTTCAATAGTTATAAATAATAATTTTCAAATGCGTAAAACAAAAAAACAAAAAAAAAACGGGACGCCGGGACGCCGTGAGTTTAAAAACGATTGCCGTGTGTCTCTTTAAATGAATGAATATCCAAATTATGCGGGTGAATGAATTAAAAACAAAACACGATTGAGTGAGTAAATGAGTTTGAGTGAGTGAGCGAGGAAGAAACGAAAAAACCACTAGCTGAACACAGGTCGAACAACGGTCGAACAAACCAATATTATTTAAGAAAAGTAAAGAAAGTAAGGTAAGAAACAATTCCGATAGAACTAAATTTTTATTTGTATAATATCTGTTACAATATTGTTTAAGGTTTTTCAATGCTAAAACAAATGTCAAGAAGTTGAGAACACGAGTTGAATTTATTTTAATACGTAACTTCCTAGCGTTTAAGAAATAAACGAATACAAATATTTCTTTTTAGAAACGTATCAAATTAAAATGGCGCGCTATTAATCAACTAGTATTACAATATGAAACATCCGGCAATAACATATGAAAAATATTTTAATATATTTAAAAATTATCAATTAAAACAACTGCGTGTACTTACTGTTGCGCTGTATATGTTTTAACTAGTTCTTTACATCATGACTGCACACCGCTCTCTGAATACTGTCGGGTCGCGCGGGGCTAGATATACTACGTATATACGACATTTTCGAAAAACGTTAAAACCTCAACTTGAAGATATGCCTCAACATGTTTTATTAATTCTTCGAAGAACGCTTTTGAAATATTAAACTTCTAAAAATAGACGTCTGTTGTAGTAACACGTCTGCAATTTTTCTTTAATGACTCATTAAGGGATAATTTAAAGCAACACCAAATAACGGGGAATGATAATAATAAATGCGTGAATCGTTTAAAGCAACCATTTTAACATTTTTATTTTTAATAGTAATTTACAAGTAAAATATATTAAGCTTCACGTTGAAAAAGAAAGAAACATATTTTGCCCGTCTGTCCTCCGCTTATCTCCTCAGAAAGATTTAGTATTATGCAAGTGCGACGCATATTGTTACGTTTATCTCATCCGTCCCTACAAAACATACCGATGATTTATTCTTAAAAACTAGTCTTCTAGTTTTGGGGTTTGGCATAGCCGGTAATACTGTTTCTATAGAGAATTGATTCTCAAATGTGTAAGTTATATATATACCCCGTTGTCAGTAGGTTTAAAAACGGTGTACATATGTTGTAAAATTTGTTTGTTGTTGGCGGGATAGGGACTTTGAATAATTTAGATTATGGACTTTAGAGTCATTTTACTTTACATAAATCCGTTATTGAAGAGCACTGTAATAACAACACATAAAATATTTTTTAAACTTTAATAGATTTGGCAAATATTGGGCGTGGCATGGATTGATAAACAAGCCCCAATTATGGGGCTTAACAATTGGGCTGCCGGTAAACACAAAATACCATTATGGCAAGCCCTTACAGTCGAAAGCATTAAGCAATAAAGCAAATTGAATATTACAATATTAAGGACATGTACACCAAATTAAATGTTCATTATGAAAGCAACCTTTCTGATAAGCATTTAAACAAGTGTTGAAAGCACGGTTGATATTCAAGCATAATTACAAGTGCACCGAATTCAATCAATTCAAATGTTTTTCAGCAATTCGTACGGACAGCAAATTTGTATATAATTTATGTTTAGATTACAATTCAGTCTCTGGGTATACAGGAGCTGAATAAAGTTAAACTGAAAATTATATGTCCTTCCTTTCACAACTTCGCTGCGCGCCATATGGATGGGCGCCCAGGCTCCCATCCACCGCCAAAAACGGAGGAAACATTTTTTTTTGGCAGCAGCGAAGAGTGCGTATCAAAAGCAAAATATCCGAATGCCACGCCAAAAACAGAAACGGTGCCAAAAAAGTATATATTTCCTTATCACTGCCCACTTTAAATGAAACATTCAAATACAGCCGGAAACTGGTTAAGAAACAAGTTGTTCCTCACATTTGATAAATGAATATTTGAAATTAAATACTGTGCTTATAGAACTTCTATTGGCGTAACTACAGTGCTTATAGAACTTATATTGGAGTAACTACAGTGCTTATAGAACTTCTATTGGAGTAACTACAGTGCTTATAGAACTTCTGTTAGAGTAACTACAGTGCTTATAGAACTTCTGTTAGAGTAACTACAGTGCTTATAGAATTTTTATTGGAGTAACTACAGTGCTTATAGAATTTTTATTGGAGTAACTACAGTGCTTATACAACTTATATTGGAGTAACCACAGTGCTTATAGAACTTCTGTTATAGTAGCTACAGTGCTTATAGAACTTCTGTTGGAGTAACTACAGTGCTTATAGAACTTCTGTTAGAGTAACTACAGTGCTTATAGAACTTCTATTGGAGTAACTACAGTGCTTATAGAACTTCTGTTATTGTAACTACAGTGCTTATAGAACTTCTGTTAGAGTAACTACAGTGATTATAGAACTTCTGTTAGAGTAACTGCAGTGCTTATAGAACTTCTATTGGAGTAACTACAGTGCTTATAGAACTTCTGTTATTGTAACTACAGTGCTTATAGAGCTTCTGTTAGAGTAACTAAAGTGCTTATATAACTTCTGTTGGAGTAATACAGTGCTTATAGAACTTCTGTTGGAGTAACTACAGTGCTTATAAAACTTCTGTTGGAGTAACTACAGTGCTTATAGAACTTCTGTTAGAGTAACTACAGTGCTTACAGAACTTCTGTTAGAGTAACTACAGTGCTTATAGAACTTCTATTTGAGTAACTACAGTGCTTATAGAACTTCTGTTAGAGTACAGTGCTTATATAACTTCTGTTAGAGTAACTACAGTGCTTATAGAACTTCTGTTGGAGTTACTACAGTGCTTATAGAACTTCTATTGGAGTAACTACAGTGCTTATAGAACTGCTGTTGGAGTAACTACAGTGCTTATAGAACTTCTATTGGAGTTATTACAGTGCTTATAGAACTTATGTTAGAGTAACTCTTAATGTAAAAGCATAACGCACTTTTGATTTTAAAATATTTTTGAGTGAACAGAATAACCCAGATTGCTGTCTTTGCCTTTAAGTACAAGCGGATTTTACACCAAAAAAAACGCAAAATGCAATGCAATTACATGCACGACTACCTGAACAGGCGCTAACAAACTTATTGAGCTGGTGTTATGTTTGGGCAGATTGTGTCAAAAAATGTAACGGTAAATATTTGTAAAACGTGATCGGATGATTCCTGGAAATCGTTCAATGACTAAATTGCATGACGCAATTTCATTTCGGAGAAAAATGCATTGATCTTATTGAGTAACCCAATATCTAGATACTGTAAAACGTATTGCAACGGGACGCTACTAAATTGATTTGCTTGACATTTGGTTGTTGGAAGAACCTGCTAATGGTAATCCTGGTTTACAAATACGTTTGATGAATGAGCATTGTGTGAGTTTAAGGTCCCTCGGTAGCCCTGTGGGTAATGCTTTACGCTTTTGATATGCAGACATCTGCCCTGTGTGGTTTCAATCCCTAAATGGGAATATATGTTTTTTTTCACCTTGTCTTCCTCTGCACGTGTTGTCTCAATATAACATTATATTTGTACAAGCTTGTAAACGGGAAGTAAAACCTCAGTTCATTTCAAAAAAGGTGTTGTGATGTCTAGTTGGTCCTAAATAAATATCTACAAAGACTGAATTCGTTCTAGTGTGTAGGTTAGAGCGGTGGAGGCGCAAATGATGTCCCTGACATGGAAGTCCCATGATTGCGTATAGGGATACAACCTGATTTATACACAAGGTTAACCTTTTTCCTAATTCCTAATGATGATACTTTTTGTTGAAGTTCTAGCTTAGCTAGTTATTTGTATAATACTATTTATTAGAATTGCTGCCAATTATCATGTCAATGTCATGGTAACTACATAATTATGTAACTGAATTGTTGTTTAACGGCACACAACCACGTGGTATAGGTTATTTCGAATCGCCCCAGATATAGATGAAAGGATACATAGAAATCTGGGACCCGAACCTTCTCTTACTATGGAATATATTTCAACGGTTCTTTTGACGTGCTCGGAGAATATATTCCGATGCACGGGTACACACGGTTTACATCGCCATCACACGAAAGCGGCTAGGGAAAGCGTCTCGCTTTAGGACATACCGAATTAACAAAATGTTGCCAGTGAGACTTGAACCGTGACCTTCGGATCCATAGTCCAACATGCTATCCACTATGTCAATGCAACCCCATGGAGTTATAAAGAGTATGCACTGAATTTAATGATTTAATAATTTAATGACGAACACAAACGAAAAGGTTCGATATCGCCAACAGGACTGATTATTCAATGTCAACCTTCCATGTATATCGAGATAATAAAAACAAGATGAATGCGTCTAGAACATTCTCCATTCTCACCTTCAGAACTACAGAGTACAAATATAACAGGTGGTGAACAAATCATTCCTCAACCGGGACTCGAACCCAGGGTCTCTGGTTTACCGTACCAGCGCTCTAACCACTGAGATATCGAGGACATGTGGCTAGGAATCGACTATTCACCTTTTACCTATACCCGGTTACATACCGCACCCACCAGATTGAAATTATCCCTGAATTTCTAGTGGAGTTAACTCCAGGCCGGCTGTCAAACTTATTTTCATACTGTTTCATGCTAACAGACACGGTCCTGGATCCCGGACGAGCCCCCCAAATATAACAGGTGGTGAAAAAATCGTTCCTCAACCGGGACTCGAACTCAGGGTCTCTGGTTTACCTTACCAGGAGATACGGTTTAGGAATCGATTATTCACCATTTACCTGTACCCGGTTATGGTGAATAATAGATTCCTAATTATTTTGTAAAAGCACTCCAATTTGCCTTGGGCCACACGATCACAGTTTTCGACCACCACTCAAGTAGCACCTGAAACAATACAGTGGTGGCGATGAAGACCTTTAATTAACAAGACAAAATGACAAAGCAAGCATTGGCCCTATTATCACCCAGGAATCACACGAGTTGTCTAAATACAATACAGAAAACTAGTCTATACCCGTAAATATGTCGCACTTATTATTTTGCCTTGTCAGCAAAGATGCACACGCTATGCTATAAATAATACGACACACGGTTTTTGCTACATTGATATCGTTTGACATGCATGAACAAGACTTTATTGATAATTCATGGTCATTCCAAGGATTTCAATGATAAACGTAAGCCGTTTCGATTTTCTAAAAAAATATTGAAATTATTACGAAGAAATATGCTTAAGACATAAAAAATGGTTTACCAAGTAATGGACCTGTTACTTTTATGCTATATTTAAACCTACGACTACTTACTAGGTTAATCGATTGTTCCATTGAATGTAAAAGCATTACGTTATCGAATCTTGAAATCTTATCCTATTTTAAACCAACAGATTATACGCCTTTTATTGTATCGATAAACCTCTCCTTTGACATGAAAATATTCAAAATGGGTTACGCAATATCGGAGACAATATTAAAAAAATAGCAAAAGGTAAGAGTAATCGTAAACGAATCGGAGAATTTTGAACTTATACTTACCGACCAATTCGAACCCATATTCCCAGCATCCCACAAAACAAGCATATACAAACAAACAACATCAACATAACAGAGCTAAGAACAAATACAATTAGTGACCAACAAGACTAACATTGAAGTTAGATAGTCTTGGCAGAGCCAACTGCGGCCACCAGAGACAAGTTTGATAAGCAGCGCAAGATGCAAGCTAAGAACGCTTCACAGCTATTACAGATTTACTTCATCAAAATGGCATGGCGTGAAAAAGATCATCATCTGCCTCAGCAATGCCGCCAGACTCTATCTATATACAGTAACTTAATGAACCAAATTATACATAGCTTAGAGTATAAACGTCATTCCGCATTATTATTATTGTTATACCCACGTTTTTGAAAAAAAACGGGGTATATTAAAATCGAATCCGTTTGTTCGTCTGTCCGTCCGTCCGTTACCGCATCTCCTCCTAAACCGCTGAATGGAATTCAACCAAACTTAGGGTATGACTTCAACATATAATGACGGCGTGCAAGAGCAACATTATTTTTGTCTCCGTGCCCAGTTTTCCTCAGGGAGATGCAAAAGGTCAAATACACTAAACATTCAATTACACTGTCATTTTTCCATATTTTTGCACTTAACTTGGTATTATGTAATCGTCTACGTAAGATAAACAAATATCAAACGATTTTATTATTTCGAAAACTCAGACGTATGCCCGGGGGCCCAGGATGGGTGGGGCGGGCTGGGGGAATTCCTCAAATGAAACATTATGATGATGGCTCCACACCCAGGGTCCCTCAGGGGGAAGTCAAAAGGTCAAATACACTATACAATCAATTACATTTTTCTATATTCTTGCACATAACTTGGTGTATGTAATCGTCTGTGAAAGATAAATAACATATTAAAAGATTTTATTATTTCAAACTCGGACGTCTGCCCGGGGGCCAATGGTTGGGAGGTTGTGTGTGTGAGGGTTAGGGCATTTGGAGTATTTTTCATTTTTTTGATAATTATGTCTCAAATGAAACATTATGATGATGGGATTACACTGTATACATTCGTTTCCTCCTACGTCATCGGTGGCGACTGGGCATAAAATACAATAATAATTCAATTACGGTGTCATGTTTTCGTACTTTTGCACATTAATGGGTATGTAGTCGTCTATGAAAGAGATACACAGCATGTCAAATGATTTATTATTTAAAACTCGGACGTCTTCCCTGGGGTTGGGGTTGGAGGGGTTGGGTGGTGGGTGGAGAGTAACAAGAGGTCAAATATTTCTGAATTATGTCAAATGAACATTTTGATGAAGGGATTACCGTGTATATACTATGGGACTGTTTTGTTTTGTATGTGTTGAGGGGTGGGTGTGGGGAGCGGGAGAGAGGTAAATTCGGTCAATTATTTATTTTCCTTTCTCAATAAAATGTAATGATTTTGGAAATATCAGTATAATTTGCTCCAGTGTCACCATTGGACTTGGATAGGGGTCAAAAGTTCAAATACTCAAGTGCCTTAAACATTTGTTATTCATTTACAGTGGCATACATGTAAACAGAAAAGCATAAATAATACTATTTCTGATCTGAGTATCAACGAACGATCAAAACAATTACATGGGAAATGGAAAATGGATACGGGGTTAAAGGGAATTGACATGTATGAAAACGTGGGTATTTTGCGATGGCATGCCGTCGAATTTGTTCTAGTTATTATTTATTATTATTATTATTATTTTATTATTATTATTATTATTATTATTATTATTATTATTATATGGTATGCAATTCTGTATTGAAGGTATTTTGTTCTGAACTGGGGGACCTTTTTTGTAGAGGAACGAAACTATCAGACCAATAGTGAGACATGATACTGAGACTTTACCACTCTATATACAACTCTACCACATAACCTGACCAAAGATACATCGATTCAGATTATACAGAATACATTTAGTAGGGAAGGCACTGCTTTAGTTGCTTGTAATAATGTCAGGTCGCCCCTAATTATAAGTGCAGTATGTGGACTTGCGCCGATGTTTGGCACGGATAATTTATATATTTAAAAAACGAGTTTGGCATAATTCTATTAATAAAGAAAATAGCTTCTGTTTCTCTGTAACTGTCGGAATATTTTAAACAGGAGGGACATATTTTGAATTATATTTCAAAATGCTAATCTGTAGTTAAAATTACTATTCATATAATAAAATGTATTTACCGGATCTTAATATAAACATTTTAGGAAAGAAATATTGTATAGATGCTATGACTATAAGAATGTTTGTTAATTGAATTTCACAGAAATGTAATCAGTAACATCACCAAATTGCGAGAGAAAAGAAAACCTATACATTTTGCTTTAAAGAGTAGATTTATTATACATTATGTATAGATTGTACTTATCCAAATTATTTAATATATCTTCAAGGTTGCTTAAAATACCGCAACCCTTAAGAAAAAAACTGAAAACGACGTGGTGGCCATTTTGGATTCCATAAATAGTAAAATGATATTTCCAAAGTTGGCCTTCTTTCTTAAATTGAAGTATATGACCTAAACTATCTTTGCGGAAAATGTGGTGCTTTTGTCAGGCTTGTCTAGATACATTCGAAACATGCATAATTCGTCCCTACATATAAACTATTAAAGGTTGTGATAAACCGTTCTTTTATTCATTAAGTCATGCATTTATTCTGTCAAATTTAATCAAATAAACTGCTATACAGAATAGTATGGTAAAATTTGAAATGTGATGTACTACAAATGTGTGCGTAAGATCAAGGGTTATATAGAGAATAATAACAGTATAAATTTGATACTGAATTTATGTCACGAGGGAAAAAAGTGGTAATTTGATTGAAAAAACGAGTTCGACCAAATTACCGATTTTTTTCCTCGAGTGACATTAATTCAGTATCAAATTTATGCTGTTAATTATACTGTTTATTATATAACTTTACGTAAAAGAAGAAATTAAACAATATTTTAACTTTAAACCGGTGTGTTTTTTAACAAATATGTTAAGAAAGTAGTTCCGGCAAAGTTATATCATCATTAGTGATGATATAAAAAAGTTATATCGTCACTAGTGACGATATAACTTTTTTTGTGTGATACTAAAATTACGTCATTCATAGTTCAATGTAAAATTATGACAGTTATGTAATAAATGGACATTCATGACCATAGACGAGGAAGTAGTCCTTCTTGTAATTGTAATTCACCAGTAATGTTTTCCTGGAAACTTGTCATTAAACAGTGCTTGGTCAAGTAATATTAATATAGCCTTTTTTTCCTAAATCCGATTAAAATTATCGTCCATTTATCCGAAATTCCCAGAATGCATGGTGGATCTCGTATCAAAGTACAGTAACTGTTACTATTATATTTTAACTCAAACTTATCTTGAATTTGATCATAGCGATCTGTAATATATAATATTCTGACATATTTAAAAGACATATACAAACTAAAGCACATTCTTATATTTTATTATTTTATAAACATGTTAACGGTTGTTCCTGCGCCTTCATCAAAACTTCGCATAATAAGATGTGCAATGGAAAATCCGGTATTGCATGTCTATTAGTTGCATGTACACTACTATCATTTTAAATTGTTCAATATTTATGTAAATATTCGCAACTCTCGGATATTTTAGCACGTTGTGCCTTATGGAGATAACAAATGCGCCCCGTATTTGTGTATGGATTTAAGTAGAACAAATTGAATTTGAATAGTTTTGTTAAGAAATATAAGACACTTTTTGAACCTCCTCCCCCTCTCATCAAACCCTCACACCCTCCTCCACAACCCCCACCCCCTCCTCCACCACCCAACACCCGCCTTGTTACATGTTCAAGTTGTTCAGATTTATTCAATTTGTCATTCTGTTGTTCACAACAATAGATAATACAATTATATCATGACTGTAGTAATTGGTCTGTTAATTGTATTATCTGTTACTTGTAGTATGGTCGGTGAAATTACCTTTGATGAATACATAGCATTAAATCGTTTCATTTATGATAAACAAAAGGGCGGCGCTTTACCATACTCTAACTTCCAATAAATAGAATTTAGAGTACAGACAGGGTCACTAAGTACAACATACTACAAAACAGATATAGTCTGTTTCAGTTGGTTCGTGATTTAAAAACCTCGATGTGCTACGCCCATCTCGGTGTTTAAATAAACCAACTCGCTGAGACCAGACTCTATCTATTATATATTACAAAACAGACAGAGTCTTCTCAGCTCGTTGGTTATTTTAAATCCTCGATGGGCTACCCCGATTGGGTGTTTAAATAAACCAACTCGCTGAGACCAGACTATTACAGTAGTAGTAGTAGTAGTGGTGGTGGTGGTGGTGGGTGGTGGTGGTGGTGATGGTAGTAATCTATTACATTACATAACGTTGAACTAAATGTCCTCATGCATATTTGGACATGAATATTGCTAGCTAGTTACAGGTATCTGAGAAGTACATATTGGGAACTTACTCAAATCTCACATAGTCTCGTCTAACACAAGGTTAACCTAAAAAAACTCGTTTTTCATGTTTTCATTTTATATTTAAAACATGAATATAACTAATAGGATGTTATTCTATTTAATTTGGAACCAGTCGCAGACTCCTGCAGCGCAAAATGACAAAGTCTTTAATTTTACAATGTTCAGCAAACCTTCAACAACAATATAAGTATCACAGACAAGCCATATTCGGAGAGTTTAAATAACGTGCGTTGACATTTTTAATAAACATAAACACATTTTGAACGAACAATACATTCGATCTCAAACATAATTGGCCTTAATTTGAGACCATTTGCAAA